>CAJNIZ010027002.1:51090-64795 GCA_905231905.1 Symbiodinium pilosum | reverse complement strand
TATATGTATATATATATATCAATGCTAGCAGTAGGCAGCTAGAATGGCGCTGGCGGCTGTAGCGGTAGCACGCACAATGACAACAGCAAGAACAGCATCAGCAGCAACAAAAAAACAAAAAGAACATTAGCACAGTTTGCCAATAACATTGCTAACAACAGCAATATTAGCAATAGACGTAGCAGCAGCAGCGGCAGTAGTAATGATAATAATAGTAATACTAATAGTGGTACTAGTAGTACTAGTACTAGTCATAACAAGACTGGCATTAAAGGTACTGAGCATAACACGAATAACAACAGCATTTTGGTGATGATGGCTCTAATTAGCAGTAACATCTAAATTTCGCTGCAATTGTGACAGTGATACTCCAAACAGAATGATACTGATGTCACAGTACCAAGGAGAATGGTAGTTGTAACAATGATAATAGCGATTGCAGTAACCGCTATCCAAGTAATGGTAACACTGGCACAGCACTAGCAGAACAATAATGATAGCAGCAAAACAGTAACGGCAATTTTGGCAGAAATACTACGCGTAGTTGCGGCTGTGCCAAATAAATTAGCTTAAGAATTCACTGCCAGAACAAGCCAATTAAACAGAAAGCAGGAAGCAGGAAGCTGCGAGCAGGAAGCGGCAAGCAAGGAACCTCAAGCAAAACAACTAAAGCCAACGACAATGTGGAGGCTGAGAATGGAACCCAGAAAGCAGCAGCAAACAACAGAGTCAGAGGCGCAAACAATAAAGCTGAACAAAATGCATCCTTGTATCCTTAATCAGAATCGCAGTGATGACGCGAATGAGCGCGAAAACAACAATCAGGATGTATCCACCGAAAAAGAGAACATACAGCTTGCTCACGTCGTCCAAGACTGGACGTACATTCGTAGGCCAGTTCCTTGCACGTGTGGAGTCCAAACCCAAAAACGCCATACTCTACTGCTTACGCCCAAAACCTGTATAAACTGCATCAGAAGCTTCCCAGCAAAAGTCACTTCGAATAATGTGTACACCGCATTGTAAGCAGTGCCATAATGTTCCCAGATCCAAGTCCGCGATTCCACACTCTGTAAAGGATTCCTGATGTAATGCTGCAGCATATTGCCCACGATCAAGGCTGATGAGGACACAAAGATCGCCAACAATACCACTGCCCAGACCAATGAAGACAGGAATGTCTTGCCTTTGCCACAGACTGTGCATAACATCTATGGATGCAGACTTTAGTGCTACATCTTGTACATTCCACCGTGATACTCAAAATCATTGGGGATTAGGTTGCACAAGCTCGTTGAACCGGAGATTGCTTATTTGAACTTTGCGCACTCTTTGCGCTTCATGTGGACATGTACACTCGAAGTGTTTCGCTGTCAGTCCAAGTGGAAGTAGTAAGTCTGGACCATCGCAAATCACAAACATGTAATCGACATCCTTGCGCTGAGGTTTTGGATGAGTTATAGCTGCCATCTTGCAAGACTTCAACCCAGCAAAGCTCAACATTACATATGGATGACTATCAACATAACCGGGCACAGGGATTATTGTCATGGTTGCGCGCGGCCTAAAATCCCGACAGAAAACCACCCAAATTAGATGCAGGCACGTTTTCAACCTTATGGAGTCCAATACCGCCCAAACAAAACACAGTACCAAGTCTGACCTGTCAGCACCATCTTCATATCGCAATAGCTGCACAATTCACTTAGGAAGTAACATTGGCTGCTGTGCTTGCAATCAAGGCGAGGCAGTACACAGAAGGCAAACACAATGAAGGCTAGGTTCCACGCGCTTTGGGTAGAAGTTCACCTGTTGTTCTAGCATACTGGCAGGCATGCTGGCTTTGGGCCAAAAGGTAACAGCCACGTGCGATTTTTGAGTGGAGGACGAGAATGAATAGGCCTACGATGCGAATTCCTTTGAAGTAGGCATTCTGCCTAAGAAATGCAGCGGCCGTTGTTTGAAAACTTACGCGTCGCACAAGTCGCAGAGTTTGTGTGTGCAATCACACCTTAGGACTTCTGATGCCACCGAAATCCATTATACGGACATGGCTGTCCTTTTCTTTCTGGTGGTTAGTAGCGAATAAGAAGAGAATACAAGCCCTGACAAGCCCCTCTAATATTTTTTTATTCCCTACTATAACCTAGATACATACCCTGTTCTTAAATAGCAGTTTCCATTTTCTTTCCATTATCCCGATATTCAATATAGCACCAATAGTCCCCTCCCTTCCGAGTAACCCTCCGCAAGTTTTTCTGGAGTCAAGGCACAGGCCGACAGAAACACCTGAAGGCCACGGCAAAAGCGGAGGATCCGAAGGAGCCGAATCGCTCGCAGGGCTCTGATGACCCCAATGAAGTACATCAAGCTTACACCTCACATGATAGGGCTTCGGGTTTCCCAAAAAAGGGGAACATGGATAGTACACTGAAAAAAGAATAAAATGGAAATGACGGTGGACAACATGAGGATACTTGTAATCTATAGCGGGCTTATAGGGATTTGGGCTGATAGCCAGCGAAATAGGAAAAACAAGACACCGGGCGGTGTATATGTCACTGATGAAACGGCTCGAAAAGGCACTCCCTACAAATATGGATTTTGCTTGAGGACCGCTGTTCCGACATCTATCTGGTTGTAGAGCGCAGCCCTGCGCTTCATTGTCAACTCCGATACGCCCAAGTTGCTTCCATGTCTCAGAGGTGCAACCAAGATGCCGCCATGGACCGCCCCGATCTCAAACATGACGACGAGAACCATGGGCACCTTGGGGACATGTAACAAGCTCTGTTGATGCCAGCTCTCCAAGAAAGCGTGAGATCCCGATGTCTGCTTAATACCATGTGCTTTCCTAGGCTCGCCAATCAATCTCATCTTACTCCTTGCTTCGAAGCTGCCAGCCCGGCAATTGCCAGCAAGGTGTCGAAAGTGCTCGCAAGACTCCGGCAAAGTTCCTAAGAGTAGCAGAGATCTAGCTGCAAGATGTTGCGAGAACAACCGAGCAAACAGAAGCAGTATATGACGGGGCCATCGCATGGAACAGGCCGAACCGAGTAGCTCTTTCCAGGCCGATGCGAACCAAAAGCCTTGAGAGACAAAGCAAGATCTCATGACGTGACAAGGGAGGCAGCTCAAGCAGACTGATCCGGGCTGTTGCTCCGGCACATGTTTCAGGTTCGGTGTATGATGGTTGCCCCGGTTTGGTCGGTCGTGTGTCACTTCTGTCTTCTTCTGGCGCCTGGGCACTGCTGTATCTATCTATGCTAAGCTGCCAGCCAGTTTTAGGCCGCTCATCCTACCACGAGTATGGAATGGTGGGCTCGTGAGGCTTGCTTAGTGCAAGAGGAAGAGCCTGAAAGGGACTGTGTAGTTCTATGTGAGCTGACACCTGCTAACTGCCAGCTCAAACTGTGGCAAATTTCGCTAAATGCCGCGCCACTCCACGAAGAAGAGCAGATCGAATGTTCCAGATAAGAGCCGGAGGAAGGAATTGATTCCTGCGGAGCGATCTGCAAGACTGGTGTCTCCGCACGAGCGCATTTACACTGCAAGCAGTTCTTCTCAAGCTGCATCCACCCGTGCAACACAAAGACAAACAAGCTCCTCCACGGCAGGCGATAAATTCGCACTGGTCGGAGGCATTGCCAGCCAGGATGTCCGCAGCCTCCCGTCCTCTCTTGATGGGACATCAGGCGCCGATCAGCTCTTCGCTCATCAGCCGTTTGCTTATAGTCTTACATAGACGATTGCATGTTTTCCCTCTTGAGCCAATGAGCGTGATGCTGTGGCTGCTGTTGGACAAAACCTGGTATGTACTTGCACATCAAGCCCGCTATAGCGCGCTAGCCCTTCAGACTCTTGATGACTAGATCATTGGTACACTTGCAAAATTTGATGCCGATCTGCGCACAACAGTACATGACATCTGCGGCTTTGATTTGTTGTCCGGGCTAATGGCCAGTGGAAAACTGATGAGCACGTTACTGTTAAAGTCTATGTTGATCTTGTCGTGTCTTGTGTGTTAACGTTGTCCAATCAAAGCAGCTCCTCCTAGAGCCCAATGTCATGTCACAACTCGTATCACCAGGGCAACTAGCCATTTAGTCAACATCTCAGCTCTCAGAATACTTCGAGCCCAACTGTGAATATCCGTGAGCCGTAGGCTGTAAATAGTAGTCTCCATTTTCTTCCTCATCATCCTGCCCCAATCTAATCCTATGATAACATAGTAGCTTCCATCTTGGAAACTTATGCTGCCCCATATAATCCAACAAATATCGTAGATTGCACAAGTTCCCATTTTTGCCACTATCCCTAAATAGCCCACACATACCCCCCTACCTAACATTGTTTGGCTCCTTCCAACTCCAGCTCCACCATCATGACCACAGCATTCAAAAAGATCAGAGCAGCGGCGGCCTTATCCTTGGAGCCAAGCCCTGCATGGGCCATAAAGGAGCCGCTGCTATATCTGAGAAGAAACGCATTCTGGATGTTTTGTTGTCTGTTTGTTCGGTTGTGTAGAAGAACTCCCTTGATCGTGCTAGCGCTGCTGGAGGAAATGCGGGGTTTGCGGGGTTGGAGTCGCTTGGCTTCTCTTCATTGGGGGTTCCAGTTTGGTTTTGGCTTGGCTTGAATGTTGCAAAGTGAAGTACAAGCAACGGGAAGACCCTTTGACAAACGCCTTGCCCAGCACATTATTGCGACCTCTCTTCTTCTAATTTGTTTTAGGTTTCGAACTGCGGTGGCTGCGACAGCTGCTGCTGTTAGAATTAGAACTAAAGCCGCTGCTGCTACTGAAATATTGCAAGCTGGGGTCAAGAACCCGAAGCCACCTGGCTCTGACCTCCACGGTGCCGCAGCTTCCAATGACATCGGACATTTTGTCTGACTCTTGCGATGAAGTCAGGGAAAGCCAACCACGGATCGTCCCGGATGTACGATGGTTGCGACCTTTCCTTCGGGCTCATTATGATGCGTCTTCTGTCGTGATGACTATGAGGTCTCATTACTGCGCATGACGAATCTCCAAGGCTCCCTGTAATGGGCTCCCTTAATACTGCAGCTCAAGGAAAGCAGGTGCCACAGCGCCAAGCGGCGATCCGTGGCCATTGATCATGGGACTGAGTGGACACGGGTCGTCTACGGGCAGGGCCGGCTGCGTGGTAAGCGCCGTTGCACTCAGTTGCAGTCGCGCGTTGTCATGAAATGGAGATGGCGGAGTTCCCGCGTCAAGTGACTCACCTGGCCACTTCCTATGCACCCCGCGCAGGAGCGTACAGCTAGCTGCTGCCAGAACAAAGCAGTTTCAAAGCAGTCATATTATGCCACATTTTACTATATCATACCATATCATAGTATATTGTAATATGTTCTACTGTAATACACTATATTGTACTACAATATAGTAGATTACAGCAGTACAAGAAATGCTTTGGGAGCAGGCCTTGAAGATGGTCCAGTACTGCTTGCCGCAGCTTCGCGTGTTGCTCTTCTGCCACTTGAAGCTGCCGCTCGTGCAGTTCATCAATAATCTCGAGGAATCTCTCCATAGCCGCGGAAGGCAGGCAGCGCGCTTCTCACGTCTTCAGTGCCAGGCTGCAGGCTGTTCCCCGATGTTAATGTATGCCTACTGCAGATGTTCTGTACCTACAGGTTGCCGGGCACCTCTTCCAAGAAAAAGCCTTTTTGAGCCATGTTTAACAGGAAAGCTTCGTGTCGTGTTGCTCAAAGTTGACGCGTGTTTGAGGTGCTTTGATCGCCTTGGGCCACCTTTTTTAGTACATGACTAGATTCCATCAGTCGGAAGACATCACCTGCTTCATGCAACAAGTGCCGCTCAGCTTCGACATCTGGAGGTGGCCTGCCTCGGAGTTCAGCAGAACACGTTGAGATCGAAAAGTGCCGCTAGCCCGGGGCTGCAGCAAGCCGGGTTGCTGTCATCGGACCTACAGTAGAAGGGACACGTTGTGCAACGGGGTCCTATATTACACTAGATTCTACTAAATTTACAGATGAATACAGTATACATAGTATATTATACTATGATATACTGTAATATACTACAATATAGTATATCATACTATAATATACTTAATGTAATATATTATGTTTGACATAAGATCGGCTCGCCAGGCTTGTTACCAGTCTGGCCAGCTTGACATTCAATCTTCAGCCATGCGGCAAGAGCGAGATGCCAGGGTCGAGCGGGGCTTCCATCCTCATATTATAATATAATATACGATATTATAGTATATTACACTATATATTAATTATAGCATAATATACTATAATATAGTATAATATAACTTGTCAGGCTCGGCCGTTCCCTTGTTTCTTTCTGGTGTCCAGGACTTGCATGCTTATCTTTCCAGATGTCTCTGTGAGTCCTGCCGCGCGGCCGCGTCCAGCTCTCACCGGGCCACTGGCTGGAGCCCAAGCTGCGTGAGTCAGTGTCGGGAAAAATTTTGTAATATACTATGATCTACTCGAATATACCATAATATACTACAATAAACTATCTTATACTATAATATAAGTGGGTCAAGCGTGCAGGGCAAGTCAATGCGAGACTTATCTGGTTTCGATTACCTTTTGGCGGGAAGAGTGTCGGCACCATTATTCTCCTGATAATCTTCTTGTTCTACCGGCATGAACCTGCCGCAGCACTGCCGACTCATAGTACTCATGTCTCTATAAGTATTACTGGACGTCTACTATCACTAACACGCTACTGGTACTAACCCCGCCTCCTCCTACTGCTACTACGAGAGCTGTGGCTGCTCCTACTGCATCTCGCTCGTACTGCTACTGCAGGTACAGATGGGTGATTCTCTGCGATCTGCGTCCCTGGCGCACACGAGGAGCTTGTCCTTTCTGTGCAGACTTCGGTCGTCTGCTAAAGGTCCAAGCCTTGCCAGGCCCATGCAAAACTAAAAAGATCAACATCGTTGGGACGCAGCAGCATCAAGAACAAAGCTTATGATCTATGGCAATAGCAAAGGCCCCTCACCTCAGGCAAAGGCATCGAAAAGCCCATGCACATTGAAACTGCTGACACATCCGTAACACTTCACTAAATGCTGACGTTTATACATGGGACAGCTGATTGGCGGCAGCAGCAGCAGCAACAGCGCTGTATTACGGGCTCCATGTTTATGCATTTGAGGCCTGTGCGTCTGCATGCTGCAGAAGCCTTACGCCTTACGCCTGGTACAACCGTCTCTCAAGGCCCGCATTATTGGAGGCACAGTCTTCATGAGATTCGTGGCAGGCGTGGCTTGAAAACCTAGCGCCCAAAAATCAAGAGAAACCTGGATGACATTGTATGCTGAAGTTTTTTGCTCTTAGCCCTGAACTGGGCTGCCTGAAGCTCGAAGCCGCTAGCCCTGAAGCTTGTTCTCTTTGGTTCCAGAAACCACGCGTCTTAAGCTGCAATAACCCATCATTTGCCACTCTGAAACCCTACTGCATCGGAAAGGGTTGAAATGAACCCATTTACGCCTACCATTTTGAGCAAGCACAGTTAGTCCTCCTACAGCAAACTTCGAATCCAATACATATCATCACAGCTGCGCATGATGCCTGTCTCACCCAAAACCCCACTTAAGTCAGGGACTGGCTTTCTCGGAGAGGTCGGCTCGATACAGGGGGAGTACTGCGCTGGACCTGTGTGAGCTGTCATCTTCTCTGTGGGGCTAAATACATAATGCAGGGCTAGAAGCCCTGTAGAAGTTCTTAGGCGTCTTGGGCTTTGCCTTAGGGTCGCCTCTAAAATCCATACCCTCCTTTCCAGGAAGTCGTTCTAATGCGGGCCACATGGTGGACTGGGGGCCTTCAATCTACTCTTTTCCTGCATCCCGAAGGTCTACATGTGCAAGCAAGCCTGGGACCCTTCAATGTCAAAATGCTGTATTCCTGCTGCCGTCTACAACTCTGAACGAGATGGGAAGGAGGTGTGTTTCAGTCTCAAAATAAAATCAACATGCAGCCAAAAAGCTTACTTGCTTCTGGAGATTCTGACGGTGCTCCTTCGAGCTGTATCTACCCTGCATGGTGAAGGCACCGCAGTACCTGTGTCAGGCTTGCCGCTCAACGCAGAATCGTGCATTTCTCTATCCTCCCTTAGCCTGAGCCCAGCCAACATGCATTGCCGCCGGCACCCCGAGGCTTCAAAGTTGCAACGCGAGACGAGCAGCAAATGAAACAACAATAACTAAACACACCTGAGCTATAGTCTAGACTCCCAGTATCCGGCTATGTAACCGCACTTTAGGAGTTAAGAATTTAGACTTCAGCTCATATGGGCTGACATTCGCATGATTACAGAGATCGGTGAGCTGTCAGGAATCATGTTGTACCTTCCCTATCTCCAGCGCCTGCCAGGGCTCCGGTCCGATGCGCCAAAGCCCCCCGGCATGGCATAGGTTCCCGGACCAGGATTTTCCTGCGGGACTTTTTTGTCAACTCAACCTCCGAAGTATGAAAAGAGGCGGTAAGCAGTCAAAGTATCTGGGCGGCGGGTTGTGTGGATCTGGTGTTTACAGGTTCAGTTTCAACAACACTTCATCAGACACGACTGTAAACTGTCGCACGCGGCTTCATGTCGTTCGGACAACACTGCTCTTCGGCCCATGTGAGTGCTTCTTGTCATGGTGGCTTGAAGCCGTGGTTTGTAGCCGCCAATGATTCGCGTTGGTACTATTCCCCTCAAAGACATCACCATGGTGACTACAATCACAATGCCAGCCAAGGCTCCGTGTAATACTCCAATAGTCGGTCTCCATTTTCGCCAAAACGCCTGGACTGCATTAAAGCTGGCAGTCACTTTGGCTGTTGCCGCTGCCATGCATATGAGCTGTAGTCTTAACTCCTAGTATCCCCCTTAGTAACCCCTAGCCTATGATACTCCCCTATGCACCCCCCCTTAAGAAGTTTAGACCCTAATCCCCAAACACTATAAGACGCTCCTTAAGGAGTTTATAGCTCATAAATCCCTACGGCCTACGGATTACAGGGGCCCAAACCTCGAACAGCCTGGACAGCCTTTGGCGTTTTCATCTTCATTCCAAACCAACCCTCCAGCCCTGACAGTAGTAGTAATGATATGTACTGATAATCCTAATGGTAAGAAGTATAGTAACAGTAAGAGTAATAGTAACAGTAATAGTAAATAACCAAGGACTACTTTTACTAGTAACAAATCCCATCTTGGGCAGGTGAACTGTTAGCTGCAGGCTCTGGGCCTCCGTGAGGAAGCGCCATCATCCAGAGAACCCAGCTCAGACCTCGCTGCGAAGAAGCCCCAAAGTCTGAAGCACTTAGTAAAGCCATTTGGTAGTTTCCCAAAATAAGGGGACCCCAATAGAGACCCCAATATACTATAGTCCTGACTATTGGGACCCCCAAAATGGTACCCCTAATTTTGGTAAACCCCCATTTCGGCCGAGAGTCTCCGCCACTAGATCCTGAAAGCAAGTCTCCACAAGATGTCTTTCAGGTCACCCCAAGCTGTTGAAAGTGCTTACATACCTGGCTCCAATTGCATCAGCCGAATCGCAGAGTACAGCCCTGAGCTACTAAGAGCGTTTGGAGCTGGCAAACCTGTCTCGATACAAGCGCATCAAGTTCCCACAGTAGACACCACTGCTGTGAAGATGGAGACAGGAAGCACTTCTACCAAGACGGCGTTTAACTCCTTTAGCATTTTCATATCTTTCCATGGCATGCACAACTGGCAGAGCTTTGTAGGCTGTAGCTGCATGCTCTCGAATGCGCAGATGGACCCGAGCAAGTACAACCTCTTCTCCAGGTTTCAGGAACGGGCTTACAACCTTCAATGTCTGCAGAATGGTGCCCAGAATGTACGGCCAGGGAGGCTCCTCAAATTCAACTCTTCACTGTACAGTCGCCTTCCAGCTTTTTATGTGTCCATCTCGGGCCTGGCTTGCCTTGCAATTGTCCTAGAATGGCTACAGATTTCCACCTGAGCATACCTTCACGTCTCCTTGATAAGGCTCGGCTCTTGCCAAGCGTCTTCGTTGGTCCAGTTGTCCAGAAAAGATACCTCGTGCATCTGCAGACTTCCTTTGCCCATCTGGTCCAAGCACTGGAACAAGAGCTTGCCTCAGCAGAGCAGTTTCTGGTCAACGCAACAGCCACCTTGACAGTGTGCAGTCAGCTTGCAGTCACCAGTGAAGCCATACATCCTGGCGAATGGCCAGAGGTCATACAACACTCGACTAGACAGGCTTGTCCTGGACTCTGCTATGCATGTAGTTCATGTGCTGAAACTCATTCACGTCGGTTGTCGTGGACTCTGCTTCGTTCATGTCTCAACTTGCAGAACAAAGAGGTCCTGACAGCGCTTTTGAACTCGCGAAAGTTCAACGAGCCGGAACCATCTGCGTCCAGGACCTGCTGGTGTGGAGAAATGCAGTCCAAGTTGGATTAGCACGTGAGCCCGAGAAGACTGGTGTGGGTTGTTCCATGTGGGCTACATGAGACTAATGTGAGCACAGGGTTTGGCAGGGACAGGCCTTGAACGCTGACCGTACACCGCTGAATTCTGCATCAGCCCAAGTCTTGAAGGCGGTCAGGCATTCATGAGCTTCCTGGGTGGTCGCTTGGAATCAGAAGCTGACTGGCTAAAGCTGGTACAAGAACTTGGGAATTGCGGGCATGTAGCTGCAAACAAAACCTGCAGCCAAGGGGCTGGATCAATCTCCTGGCAGGGGGCCGGAAAATGATAAAGCACAGACACAGACTCGCAAGGCCTGCATCGGCCAAGGATACTCTGCAAGTACTACCGTACTATGAACACACCGACAAGCTGCGACACCCCCGTCGTCCCTCTGTTTCATGCCAGCCCGGTCTCTGCCATAACCCGCGCGCCTTCAGCGATATGCTGCCGCTGCAATCCTTTGCTTTCGCGAGTCGCTGACTGTGTCGGTTCATATTTTGCTGCACTCAACTAATCTTGTTCGAGAGGGGTTGGTGGGTGGTATGTCTTAGCTTAGCCGAGCATCTGCATCCAAAGCCAGCCATGCACCAGCCAGGTTGCCGTGAAAGCGCACCAGTTTCGCTGCCTCGGACGGGGATCATGGCAATGCCGCCACATGGCTAAAAACCCGTGGCATGTCCGTTTTGCGTGTTCAACTGTCGCCCTTTTGCAAATGCGAGACCCAGCGTAATCCGCAACAGGGTGCTTCATTACAAAAAGCTATGATCTCAACAATTGTGCCGCCGAGCTTACACAGATCTTTGCGACTTCAGTACTTGCTGGACCATTGGCTCGCATTAATCCGCAAGCTACTTACACCAACAGCTACCAGCATACAAGGCACATGAAGCTCCCAAGCATAAGGTACCAAGCTCAGAGTAGGTACAAAGAAGCCAAAGCCCCCGCACAGGGCGGGAGGGTGGGGAAAGCAAACGCTGTAGTGCACAACTACTACCGGGTACTACCGCTGTGAAGTACAGAAGTACTAGCAACATCAGCGAGTACTCTTCAGGCATGAGCCAGCTTGAGCAAATGCCCTGAACAGGATAAGAACACACACGAAGCGCAAAAGTGGGCTAGAAAATAACTTGCAACCGCCTTGAGTGAACACAAGTACAGGCTTTGCGCATAAATTTCTCAACCTTGACTCCAGCCAGGCAGCTTCTTGGAACTCGTGCCAGTTGCAGCCTATGATGCTGATTGAAGGTTTCTAGGGTTTTGACCGATTAGGATTTTGGATGACAATAGTTAACACCATAGGCCAGACTGACTTCCAACTGGTTCATGATATACCGCCATCCACTCCCCCTGACAAGCGGGGTCCAAGAGGCTGTTTGAGCAATCCTTGTCCATGGCGAAGCGCCAGGCCTATCCAAGCAGCTTGCGTCTTGTTGCAGCTCCAAGTCCTAGTCTTGTCATAACGTTACATTGCATTTTCACTTGGAGGGGGCAATCGCCTTTCAACCCGGGGATAACGGCATTGTAGACACGACTGGATGCGTTAGATGAATAGAGAAAATTCTGAACTAGAGAAAACAATGACAAGTCGTCGTGCTGTCGCAAGAAGAAAACAAGCCGTGTTTCAAATTTGGCTTTTCCGACGGTGAACGAACAAGCCGAAGAATTGAAGCAAAACATCTTAGACTATCAGAAAAGGGCACCAAAGGTACATACACCACAGCGAAGGTGCGGGAGGCAGGCGGGAGGCTTTTTCTTTTCGCGCTGCGGGACGTGGGCGGGTTGCTTTGTGCTCCTTGCCGAGGGGAACAGATGGTGTAGTGACAACGACGTTTCGCGGTGCTGCAACACAAGGAAGCAAAGCTAACTTAGGGAAATAGTCTTGTAGATGATGTCCACCGTGGCGCCTTTTTGAGAACATCATTGAAGATGATGCCAGGAATATGGTTTTGAGAGTTCCGTCATGTGGCCCATTATTTGGGCAAGGGCAAGCAATGGAATTGAAGTGGTTTCGGTCTCCTTTACTTTGTGCAGGGGAAAAATGATAGAATGAAAGCAGCTCTGGTGTTGGCATGCGTCCTGTTGACTTCATTCCTATCGCAGGTCCCTGGTGCCTTGAGGATGTGACCATGCCGCGCCACAAGCCTGATCAACCACAAGAATGCGAAGTGCCAAGGTGCCACATTTCAGTTCCTCCACCCTCTTCCTATCCTCCAGTACCCACAAGTAGCCACATATCCTCAATTAAAGGTACAGTATTAGGAGGGTCTTAGTTTACTGATTGTCGTGAGCCTCCTGCAGCCTTGTTGGCCCCAAAACGACTCTTTCATGTCGGGGTTCAGGGTACCTTGAAAAGGGGTTAATGGGGGGGGGGGTATATTGGGATATATAGGTAAAAGGGGTTAATGGGGGGGGGTATATAGGGATATATAGGTTTTGGGGCTTCGTGTTTCCCAAAATTAGCGGACCTTTGTGAGGGTCCCTATAACACGGATTCTTGTTGCTTAGGGGTCTATGTTGGGTCCCCCACCTATTTAGGGCAACTACCATGTGATGTTGCTTCTTGCCATCCATTGATGCAATCCTACCAGATAACAGAAGCTATCTTTGCTGATGTGCCCCAACGTGTTCTGAATATTGGCAGAGGCCAAACGGTCTGTAAGCCTCAAGGCTCACTCTTCCTAATTCCGCAAGTGTTTTCCCATTCTTTTCTGCCGAGGTGTTTGGCTCTGATCTGGAGCCTTCTTACAATAACAAGTTCAATTGGCCTGAATACTCATCGCCTTAAAACGGGGAGCCTCACTAAAGACTAGTAACCTCTATAAGGCAGCCATATGGGGCTCCAGATAAGTTCCGGGCAAGGTAAGGCCAACACTGTTTAAAACCCACTGGGTTGCTCTAAAGGAACTTAAGCTAAGTTACCATAATAAGTGTATAGCAACCAAGACAAGCTGGGGCCCCGACTGCTTTCGAAAGGCCTGGGCAGCCTCTGGGTCTGCCACATGAGTCAGCCAAGCCTGGTTTTATCAACATATATTGGGAGAATGAAAAAGAAAATGGAAACTACAGAGATTATGGGGTTATATAGGGGTCATATTGGCAGAATCAAAAAGAAAGTGGAAACTACAGGGATTCTAGGGATTATGTAGGGGTTAGATTGGGATAATGGAAAGGGAAATGGAAACTACCATTTGAGTTTTGGTTTTTATTTTTTGGCAATTTCATTACAGAAACTACCCTTCC
>CAJNIZ010027002.1:5713-50990 GCA_905231905.1 Symbiodinium pilosum | reverse complement strand
GCGCACTTATAATTGATCTACCGTTAAAAAAACCGCTGCTCATTTAGGGTTTAGAGGTTTCCTGGTTTTATCAACTTAGGGACAAATTGATTTTAGGTACACCAAACAGGAGGACTATGGGTGGCGCCAAAAGAAATGCCAAGTGTGGATGCCCAGAAAGCCCTGAGTGATGCTCCTTGGAATACGTTCAAACAGCTATATTTCAGGAGTACCTGGTACAACCCTTCCAACTCCCGATATGATGCGAGGCAGAATCGGTGATTGAGCTGCTTGGGAAGGTTGATACCAAGATGCTGCGCGATTGCTAGGCAGTTACCCGAGCTAAAGGGCATGCTGTAATCCACGAGGCACATGGTTCTGTACAACGTTGCAAGTCTTGCAGTGAAGCCCAAACAGATGTTGCTTTTCAGCGGGAGTTGTTGGGATCCCTGTAGTGATGAGGCCCGGTGCCGGAGTTATGCCGGGAGCGCCGCTATTGTGCTGATGATTGTCCTCATGAAGCCATAGAGAAGTAGCGTTGGTGCCAGCTCTGTGGCGTCATTTGGTGCTTCTTGTTTTGTGTCTAGAAAACAGTCCAGTGGCTGTGCTACCACCTTGGCAGAAACCAAGCAGGTGAGGTCATCGGCATGTAAGATTACCGAAAACTAACGCCAAAAACAAAGAATGCAAGGCAGGCCAAGCTACTGGTGCACGCCACACATCCAAGAACTCCAAGTCGCGCACGCAAAGGTAATCCCTTGGCTGCGAACTTACATTCACTTCTGTTTTTGAATGAACTTCATCAATGACTGAAATAGTGGCTTCAGAGCCTAGCCTGAGTGCGCCGTCTTCAAGGCTACACTGCTTTACGCTCTGACTCTGCACTGTGCATTGAACTCTTCAAGGCTTTTTCATGTTCTTGGCTGGCGGCGTATGTGTGTGTGTGTCTCATCTATAGCACTGCCAAGTCTCTTCTCTTGCCAGTCCAGAATAGGAACCAGTTGCTTGCTCCAGCGATTAAAGCCACGAGACTCCACCTCCTTGGGGGAAACGGCTGAAAGCAGTGGACCAGGCAAGCATGGAACTTCTATCCCTCGTGACTTGCTGCCTGCATCACTCAGGCACTTTCTGCCATTTTGGGAAACTGCATCTGCAATTTTGCAGACTGTTCATGCAACTGCGCAACCCGGCTTGGACTTGCTTGCCTGCAGCAAGAAACCTGCAAAAGTTGAAGCCTATGCCAGATTTGATGCCAAGTGTCTTGGAGAAACTGGGTGTGAGAAAGCTTTTTCCTGCCTGGCTTGCCCAAGCATGTAACTCCAAATTATCTAGCCGGGACACCTCCCCATCAAATGCCTCTATTCTGTATCCCTCTCAGAACCCTGCAGCCTTCCGTACCAAAACAGCGTTTTGGGATGCTGCATGATGTTCTGAACCCAAGAAGGGGCCCCCGTAACTCACGGATGAACGTATGCCTTGTTGAAGTAGTAGGTTGTCTTATGCGTGCTCGATAAACATAAACTAAATGAAGAATAGGAGTAGCAAGGCGCACTAGTTGACTAGCTCGTAGCAGCGTGAGAGCTACTGAATGACCATCACGACTACTACTACTGCTGCTGCTGCTACTGCTGCTACTACTACTACTACTACTTCTTCTCCTACTTCTACTACTGCTGCTACTACCACTATTACTACACCACTACTACTACTACTACTACTACTACTACTACTTCTACCACGACGACAACGACTACGACGACGACGACGACGACGACGACGACTACTACTACTACCTTGATGACGACTGCAAGAATTATGACAGCTGGATATGCAAAGCGACGGCCCTTCTACCAATTCCAAACGGCTCAAATAGTAGGGTACTTCTCAGAAACAACTCTCCCCAAAAAAGCCTTGTTCACAACCCCACGTTGGCCACGCCTGATTTCAGGGTCAACTCAACCCCAGGACTATAAACAAAAACTCTAATTCACGGAATTCTTGATGACCAGGATGTAAATTAGACCAGCTACGGTGCAACTATACCAAGGGCACCGAGGCATCGGGCTGTGTCTCAGGCCGGTACATGTACTAGTATTCCAAGTTCTGCATAAGCTCTGATGGGCGAATGCTACCAAAGGTAAGATAAGTAACACTTTGGTCATCTGGATGAAATAAAAGGATGAATTGGCAAAAGTGTATGTTAACGTCTTGGTCAGTTGGACCCGACGGAAGACATGCAATTTGAAGGTGATGCTAGCATGTTGGTCATCTTGAGGTTGACACTCACGACCTCAAAAAAAGAAGAATGTGGCAAACGCTCAAGGAGAGATCGCGTTTTCAGCCCAATGCTAAGTGATAATCATAACACAACGACGACTACTACGAGCCCCTTGCTGCTGCAGCTGCTACTGCTGCTGGTACGACTATCACCATTATCCTCATTCCTACTACTGCCATAATTAAGTCTGGCCACGGAAGCGGTCTAGCACCTCGAAAACCTCGCTTGGCCTGAGGGCAAACTTCTGCTCAAATCCAACAAAACGGGTGTCAAAAGATAAGTGCCTCTTCAAATCGGCTGTATACAGCACTCTCCTGCTTTGGAATCCCCCCCCCCCAGCCCTTACCCATGGAAAACTACCACAAGCGAAACCCAAAGTTGCATCCCATTTTTTGCTTGATTGCTAAATCAAGAGGTTGGTTGGGAGCCTTTGATTTCAATCTCCCTTGCTGTGGCTGCTCATCAGAAATTCAAGAACTCAATTCCCCCTCTATCCCCCTCTTCAGGTGTCATGTCAGATGGTTCATAGCCCAGCTAATCTCGTGGAGGATATACAAGGGATCGACATTGTAAAAAATGTGCCCTCATGCGCTGATAGCTGCGTGGAGGTTCTGGCCATTGGTGGTCAATGATTCGTGCACGAGCCAAAAACCAAAAAGAATCAAACGTTCCAATGTTTGTCATTCTTCTTGCTTTTTGATGGTGACCTTCTCATTTTGCAGGGTTTGGAGACGTTGCATGCAGAATCTCATCGCTATGGAGGATTCAGGGAACCACATGACCTGGACTTATCGCTGCTGGCTGTCATGTCGTTTTGCAAGGCAAACACAAAACTTGAACTGGGTGCAAGACTATATGGCTATGCGGAGTCTATTGCCTGTTGCGCATATATGGCATATACGTATCTCCAACTATAAGGCTGTCCCTGATGCACCTCAAACAACCCAATAAATTCATTGACCTCATGGGCTCCCCGAAGGGAGACCCTGGCTTTCTTTGCCTTGCCTCTTGGACGGGCTCACAGTCAAAGCCCACTCCCGGAAGTATGCCAGCAATTGCGCGGAGCTAGGATCCAACCTTGGCATAGAAGCCAGTGTGGTTTACTACAAGAACTCTGAAACAGGTATGGAGCTTCTCAAAAGCGTGAGTCCATTTCATGTTAAGCCATGGAGCTCTTCGATGGTTGTGATGCCGCTCTGGTCATGGTCAAGTGCTTGCCACAGTGCTCGACAGTTGCCCTTCCAGTTCAAAGTCTTTACAGCCTCTCCAGCCAGGGAAAGCGCCAACGGATTTCTAGTCTGGACAGCCTACTGTAGGGAGCATACAGGCTCTTACATGGCTACCACGGCAGGGCTCTAGCCAACTCTACGTCCTTTTTTTGAAGCATCGGATGGGGGTGCGTATGACACCTTGCTTGCTCTGCAATCCCCCATCACAAGCTGAACTATCAGCTGCCATCTTCTGAAAGAAAAGCAGCCCAAAAGTATAATTTGCTAAAGTTCGAGAGAGGTTTAATCAAGACTTGACGGCAACGGAGCCGCTGCAGTTGGCCCACGCGTGCCTTGAACAGCTCGGATCGCTGGAGTGTCATCGAGCCATCAACGTCCAATGCCTGATATCTAACCAAACTGCACTCAATACCCTACATCTATGTCTCTGTACGGATGGGCTTGACAGACCCATTTTCCCTATATAACCCTCATATACTATAGTAGTTTCCATCTTGTTTTCATTATCCCTGAATCATGGTCACTTCGCCTTGCGCCAGGCTCTCAGCATGTTGCCAAAGTGCTTCTTCAGGAAAGCCTCCGCTGTAACAGCTGCCAGCGGGATAAGTGATATGTCTCCTTTTGATAATAATATGGGGTTATATAGGGTCATATTGGGATTGGGGTAATACAAGGGCTACATTTTGCCAAAGAAAAACAACTTGCCGTTGCTATGAGCACGAACAGGCGTAGCAATTGCCCTACAACATGCTGATAAACGTGCTGAAGAGGGGTGTGTGTGTGTGTGTGTGTGCTGCACATTTGCGCAAAGCAGGTGCATGGTTGCCATACCCTGTCAATGCTGAGTTTTCTCGCACATATATATGATGAGTTATTATGATATCTTCTGTTGATTCTTCGTTGACTCGCCAATTCTCATCAGCAAACGTAGGCCCCAATACGCAGCAGCAGTAGCACTGCGATTGCAGTGCTAAGAGGTGGTTTAAGATACTAAAGCCCTGGTTACGATTATGGAGACCCGCAAAAAGGGTTCCCCTAACTATGGGAAACCCTAAAAAACCGTGAACCTCAAACCCTATATAACACAAATAGAACCCTATATATCCCCCTATAATCCCTTTTTGTAGGGGTAGCCCCAATTTGGGGAAACCCCCCAAGTGAAGCAAGAAGCCTTGAAGCTTCTAAGAGCAGACCGTGCTTCGTGAAGGCTTTTCTGTTTCAAACCTGAGTGCGCTCTATTGGGGTTATATATTGGGATTATGGAGAAGAAAAGGGAAACTACTGTATTCATACTGGAGCTATATAGGGGTTATATAGGGTATATATTGGGAATATATTGGGATAATTATGGAAAAGAAAATGTAAACTACGGGGATCTTGGGGGTTATATAGGGGGTTTATATTGGGGTTATGTAGGGATAATGGACTATATACTGTAGCATATTGGGGTTGCATAAGGATAATAGTAGTGTGGTAGCCAGGCTGCTTTCCAAATGCCATTGTCTCAAGGTGCTGAAGATGCCAATGAGCTATAATCTAGACTCCCAGTATGCCCCTTAATAACCCCTTATAACAGTCCCCTAACCCTCATTAAGGATTTTAGACTATGGCTCATATCAAGCACGGCACTGTCACTCTCAGATGGTGAGGTTCCTGGGACGTTCCTTTCCTTTTTGGCGAGGTGATCGCTGCCCAATGCACGGCCCCCTTCCGGCTTTGCATCTTGTGGAGGCTGCAGTATCTAAGGTCCAGAGTATGGGCCCTTAGTATAGGCCCCAAATCCTGGAGTCCTTAAAAACCTTGTAAATACCTTCTAAAGTCCTAATAAACCTAATAACCCGAATAGCGGCGCATAGTTAGGACCCTGGAAACTTAGGAGCCCATGGTTCGGACCTTAAACGGCATGGGCTGTGTGTGTACACGCTATGCGGTGCGCGAGATCACAGGATCTGCCAGGAGCGGCAGGGCCAGGCCTGGGGCATCTTGCTGCAGCAAGGCACAGGAAATCTGTGGGCTGCTGGTCTGTACAGCCTGCAGGTGGCCATGTCCCAGAGTCATCGTGCATGTGTACTCATCACTCTACTTGAAAATTGCTATGGCTAGTGCTTCTCTATACAAGAAACCACAGGCCGCGTCTTTACAGGATTTCAGCGGATTGGCGATACGGTGCGATGACGCACGCAGCTTGCACCTGCAGCTGGAGCATTCACATCATCGAGCTCCACAAAGGTTTTGCGCACAACATACGGATTGCACGGCTTGGCGGGTTCGGCAGCGCGCTTCGCAAGGTTGGCTAGGTTGACCTGGCGACGGAAGCGCGCCTTGACACCTTCCACAAATTTCGGCGCCGCTGTTCCACCATAGGTACGCCGGTAAGCGCTCCTCTGAAGGATAAATGCCGCTTTGAAACGATCCCGCACTTGGCTCCACTCGTTCTGCATCACCGCACACTGATACGGCAGCAAGATCTGCCCGTCCAAGGACTGATAAGTTTTCACCGAGGTCTCGCCAAGTCCCTCAAGGAATTTCTGTAGATACTGTGACAGCCAGAAGTTGCTACTGCCGACCAGCGCGGGGTCGTAGCGGACCCACATGGTCAAATCCATGCCCTTACCGGCATCGATCTTCGTCACATCCTCAGCCGCAGGTAATCCATGAATGGGGATCATGGGGAAGGAAGATCTTGAAGAGAAGCTAGTGATGGTAACCACCATGTACAGTGATTGATCTTTGCGGCGCTCCATGTTGAGCCAAGGCCGATTCAGAGACGAAATGACCTGCGCCCTAAGCTCATCCACTGCCAACCGAAAGTGCGGAGCAGTCCACACGGAGGAGGGCAAGCTGGTGGAGAATGCAAAGATAAGCTGCATTGAATACCGTCCATCTGTCTGCAAACGAGTCAACATGAGGCTGTCAAACAGTTGGTGTACATCGCACATACCCAGAGAGCAGTCCCCTTTCTCGGGATAATTGCGGCGCATCTTCTCCCGAGTTTCCACGGGCAGCGCGCGGTACCCAAAGTTCAAGGTATCTTTCGTCTGATACAGAGTACCAAACAACGCATCCCAAAGCTGCAGCAGCTTCCAATCCGCCCACCAACGGACAAGGCAGTCGCCAGGAGCCAGCATGGTTTGTACCTCGCAGGCCTCCTTACCCGGCTCGGGATGGGACTGCCAACTCCATGCACGGGTCTCTGGCCGGATTAGAAGATCTGCTGGATCATCGGGAGGCTCGATAATGTGAAGATCCCGAAGCACAAACTTTGTGAGAGTCGTGTTCCAGGGACTACTGCTGCGAAACATGCCGCTTGAAGGATTCTGCAGGATGGTCTGCCAGCCCTCTTCAGAGAGCAGATGTGGCACCAATTGGCACCATTCCTCGATACTCTCAGGCCTGACTGCCATCTCCTGCACACTTTACACTTTACATACCCTTCACTTGGGCCCCAAAAAATGACCTGGCAAAGCACATGCCGGGGCCCTCATGCCTGGTGCCACCGCAAAATATGACTATAGATTGGATGTGAACTGAGTTCAAGTGTTGGATGCTTGCCAGTCACTGCTATGTTGTGGCGAAGCTATCCGCACGGATTCCTTGGCAGGTGCAGCCACGGAGCTAGCCATCTTCTCAGCTTTTTTCTTGGCCGCCTGCTTCAGCTTCCACATCTTGGCCTCGCGGTCCACCCACCTGCTTCAGGCCATCAAAGTTAGCGTACACCATCAGCCAGTTTCACCGCTCATGTCCAGACGGTGTTCGATATTGTGCGCCCTTTACATTGGAAGTTTAGACTAGACAAGCTCCTTGCGTTACCCACTATGGCTGTGATTGAGAGACCCACTCCGTGTGCACGTTGCTGGCTATGGGCTGCATGGTGTCGAGCACTACCGTACAAGGGGATTTGAATAGCCACTCAAGTCATGATTAGAAGCAGCTGGAGCGGCTGAAGTGGCGGGGCATTTGTCATAGCGGATGCAACGCTACAGCCTCATGCTCCTGGCATAGATGCAGCGAACCTCAATCAGGTCCGAACAAAGCGCTGGCTTTCACTCAAAGGTGGCTGCACCACATTTCTTGAGCAGTGATGAGAGGCTACCAGTTGCGAAGGGAATGTGCAAACCAGTGGTGTTGCCTGTCACTCAGAGAATAGCAAGGGACTCACGTCCAAAGGGTTGGAGCCGAGCAGCCTGATGTTCGTTCTCGATTGCAAAAGCGTCAAAAAACATCGATTCCTGACCTGCAGCACATTGGCAGACTGAATAAATGCAGGAAATCTTGCGAAATGGAAGTTGCGTCGCGAGGACAGCATCTGTGGAAGTGAGCACACCGCTATGCACACGACCCTGCATTGCCACAGGATAGCCCACATAAGCTACTGCAAATGTTCAGTACATGTTGTATCCTGTGGTTATCAACGCGACAGGGGCCGTAGTTGCTGCAAGAGCGGCAGCCGTCAGTTCTTTGCAGCTGCAATTGCAGCGACAGAAGCAGCAGTGGTTGCAACAGACGAGGTGAGGGGGGCTTGCAGCAGAAGCGACTGAATCCGATGTGGGATCCTGCAGTCTTAGCTACATAGCTACACTTGAGCCATTGTCTAAAGTCCTAGTATCCCCCGTAATAAGCCTTACAATACTCCCCTATATAATCCCCTTAAAAAAACAACCTTGAAATAGTTTAGACTATAGCTACACTTGCTCCGGGCAGCGCATGGGCCAAGAGGCGAGCCTCCAGTCCAACCCAAAGCAACGAGGCTCTCACAGAGCTCCTGTTCTGTCACAGCCTCAGGGGCTGGAACTCTGCCACAAGCGATAGAAACACAACAGCAGTTACGAGAGAAGCCGCAGCTGCGACAGACATATACCTACACATCTTGGTCTTGTGGCACAAGTCAATTGTTCTCTGGCAGTTTCAGACAGTGATTCCTTGAATGTGCCCGTAAGTGACGAAGCTGGCGACCCCGGCGAATGCACTATCAGCGGGTAGAATTCATAATGACGCACCTTGTCAGCGACCTTGTCAACAGCGTTGGCATCGGCATACTGTTTTTGGATCCGCTTGAGCATGTCCTGAGGCAAATTAGCAACACTGTAGCATGGCCCGGCACCACCGCTGTCTGGATCCTAGCACTAGTGGCTGGCACAAAAGATCCATTTCTGCCACAGAAAGCACGGCGAAACTTGGACTGGCGAGATTCCCTGCCACTGGAAAAAGTGGAGCCAGCGAATCTGCAAAACGTGCGCCAAAGCTCAGCCTCAACGCAAAAGTAGGGTTTAGGGGTATACAGGGGTTACCTTGGGATAATGGAAAAGAACATGGAAACTGGTACAATGGGGGTATATATAGGGGTTATATAGGGGCTACGTTGGGATAATGGAAAAGAAAATGGAAACTACTATAATGGGTTACATTACCCGCAGCTTGTAGCTTGAGCGACAGCATGACATCATGAGGCAGGCCCGCACAACAGGTAGCAGCTCAGGTGTCTGATGGTGGCTGCATGGGGATACACATCGTAATAAGTTGTTGAAGGCACGATACGATTTGTGCCAAACGAATCCATGCATGGAAGGTCTAGAAGTGTCCAAGATCTCTCCCGACCAATCCCAACCAAAAGTGATCATAATCTACCTTTCAAAGGAACGCGTCTGAATAGTCTACTTTTGCTTCAGGTATTGCTCTATTCCTTTGAATGTACCCTGCTTCCAGTACAGTAGCACAGGCCGTTCTCACTCTAATGCGCCCTGGCATGATAATGAGGATTCTTGCTTCCTGATTATTGCCGGCATGGCGCCTCCTCCGGAAGCGTGAACTCATCAAATGAGATTGCCCCTGACATGTCGCTGTCCAGTTCCTGCTGCAGGGGGCCACACATGCCATAGCGCGCGAGATCATCAGAGACACTTGCATTAGTGAAAAGCATAACTAATGATAGGCACAGCCGGTGCTGATAGCTGCTTTCTCACGGGTGCTATGCCCTCTGGCCATCCTGCCACAGCTTCAGCGTCTGCTTTGGACCTCCGGTGAACTTCATCTCCTCATGCTGGCTTGTTTCACGACATGCAAATTTGCATCAAATCCAGACGGCCCTAGAAAGATTGCCAAAACTGGTTGGACTTCTTCCTGTGCACATCCAAGAGCTTCCTTAACTGAGTAAGGGCTATGCAGCGATGATGCCTTGTGCGCAAGTACCTGCCATTCCAGCAGGCGGTTCTTTGACGGTCCTTGAGGCCCTTGTCAAACTCGCTGTAGTCGATGCCTTGCTGACCAGAGCATGCCAGGTCTTGCAACTGATGGGCTTCAGGCGCTTACACCAATCGGTCAAAGCCAAGGCACGACCGCTCTGGTCTTTGTCTAGATACCTGGGAGAGCACAGGTGCAGTGACTGACATAGCAAACACCCGCAAGAGCTTAAATAGTCCTCATTTAAAGGTCCAAGCAGCTGAAACCATGCCTTCAGCATTGTCGCGCAATCCGCCTCCAAAGCGATATCGTGCCTTAGCACCGCTCAAAAGCTTACGAGCTGACTGCCTGCTTCAAGCTCTGGCAGTGGAATGGTTTTAGGACGAGGCAACTAGCAAGGACAAATCCATGCGAGTCTCGAGTGATTATCTCCATAATGCCTGAGCCTACCACTACTAAGCAGGCCACACAACTCAGCGCAACAAGCACAATATAGTAGTTTTCATGTTCTTTTCCGTTATCCCTATATAACCCCTATTGTAATGTAGTAGTTTCTATTTTCGTTTCCATTATTCCAATATATAATTACGATCTTCAACTGGGCGGCAGCCGCTCAACGGCACTCTTCTTGGGGGCCGCATCCTGCAAGCAAACAGGGAATATTAGGGTTACACTAGGGTTATATGAGGGTTATATTAGGGATATATTGGGGTTCTTGTGAGGCCACGATATTGGGTTATATTCAAGTGATACAGGGATTATATATTGGGAGAGATGAAAAAGAAAATGGAAACTACCCTAGACGGGGTACCTATTAGGGGCTATATTGGGGTGATATAGGGTATCACAGGGATAATGGAAAAGAAAATGGAAACTACTATGGTAACTTATTATGATATGACAGTTTCATGTTCTTTCCATGATCCCTATAAAGCCCCAATATATAAACCCAATATTACCCCAACGGCCGCTGATGCAGGAACCAGCTTGAATCTCCAGAAGAAGCGCGCGGAACCTGCTTTTCAGTGCGCACGCGAATGCAGTTGGTGCTTCACCCTGCTTCCAGTCAAACATCAGAGCCATCATGTGCAGCATCAGCTCGCTGAGCTCGCCGACTTGCAAAACATGCTGCGTCTGATTGATGCACCTCTGGACGCAAGTTTAATCTCTTGCCCTAGAACTGCCTTCATCGTGAAGGAGACGTGATCATGCCGGGGCGCCGGGGCCAGTGTCATTCAGTATACTTCTGCTGTGAAGTATAGCCCCACTCCTATCCGGATTGCTCGTTGACCGTGGGCCGCGCCACTTGCTCAAGGTCACGCAGGTTACTCACAACGCCGATTGATGCAGCGCCGGCTTCTGCTGAGCTCGCCCGGGCGATTGCAACGGGTCTGCCTTTTCCAGGGTAGTCTGTTTGGGGCAGCGGGGCCGCGTCTGTTGGGGACTGTAGGACAAAGGCATGTAGGATACTTACATGAGGGGGGCAGTTTCGGTTTCCACTCGCCAAGCAAGTCCAAAAAGAGCAGCCCTGCCTGTTCTCCAGCTCAGGGATGGGTGGATGGTTCAAGCGTCGAAGTACCTCTTCCAATCGTTGATACTCGGGCTCGAGCTCTGCCTCATGACGTCTAACGAGCAAGCAAGCTGGGTGTGCTTCTCAAATAAGTGGATCCCCTATGCAAGCTCTGAATGTTGGTGTTTCGGAAGGGCGGAACCACGACTTTGAAAACTCCCCAGAATCCGACAGTGCATTGGAAGCCACATGCTCAAAACAAGTTTGAACTTTTTCGCCAGCAAAGGCCTGGAACTGAGCAAGTAGCTGCTTCCTCCGGCACAGCCCTGTCCTGTCTCCACCAACAGAATTGTAGCGATGATACTGCATATCCTCGGGTGGAGGTCTGACGCCAATTCGATGGAACAGCAGACGATAAAGCTGCTCGGGGCGGCTGCGCAGAATCGACTGGTGGGCCACGATAGCCCTTTCCCGGAAAAGGCTGTGGAGGATGTTCACCCTCTCTGCTGCAATCCAGTGATCACGGTGCCTGGGGTATGTTGCAAAACTACGCGTGACCTTTTGGGGCCTGCTAGGACTGGACTATACTGCTATCCTGACAATAGTGCACATGTTTCTCCCTTTCAAAAAGACATGCTTTGCATGTTTGGTCTATGGACGGGGGGGTGGTGGCTTGCAGTAATGAACCATGGTGTGGGGTCGGACTAGTAGTACAAGACCATTTTCTGAGCATGCTATCGGGCGAGGATTCGTTTTTTGGCACCTGTTTCGCATTGCCGATTGAACTTGTTTTTAGATTTTTGGCCTCCGAACTTGTTAGAAGGCAAAAGTAAACCTCCGGGTTTCTGGACCAGCGCGAATATTGTATTGTCACTCCCTGCAGTAATAGCAAGTTAACATTAGGTGAGTGAAGGACGGTGGCTCCTTTTTTAAATATTTGCATGCAAACTGATTAAGCAGACACTTGGACGTGACTTGAGACGGGCGTCTCCTCAACCACAGCCTCTACTGTTGTCTGCTGCATGACCTCGTCCAGGATCGCCCCATTGGCGCAGCGGGAGCTGTTCTGAAACTGACAGTAGGTCCAGAACATTGATTTTTCCAGTCGATCCAGAGGATCACAAACCACTGCAATGACTATCACGCCGTCGATCAAAAACAACGTAGCCAGGCCAAAATCGAAATTGTGAAGCATGTAGTTTTTCATCCCCAGTCTTACATCTGGATCTGCATCCTCAGTTCAAGCTTGCAGCAGCTACAAGGGCAAGTGGCTCATGGTGCTCAGAGACAGATCTAGAGGAATAATTCCTTCAAGGCACATCAGGGCTACAACGGGGCCGGCCGCAATTGATGCGGTTCACTTGTGCTTCTGTCGGCAGCATACGGAAACCGCCTATGTACTCGTGAATATAGCCTGGTGCAAAGAGAGTCTCCTCATGGTCATCTTGCCGAGTGAAACGGATTTCTGGGTGCCGGTTCAAGTTCTTTTGCAGGGAGGTTGTGCCACAGCCCTCAGTTCCAACGATTGCGAATCTCACGTTGATGAACTTCCAGCTGGACAGAGGCTGAGCCACTCCCCGAAGCCGCTCGGGTGGAACTGCGTTGAAGTCCCTGGTCACCACTTTGATCGCAATGCGCTGCAGCACTTGATGGCTCTTGCAACTCTTTGGGGCGCAGACAGCAGTGTGTAGGCCTCCTGTCCCATCTGCCACTTGAAGAGTTGCATTCAAGACAAGGCGGACTTCCCACACACGTCCGCCAATGCTCCAGCATGCTGTCAACATCCGATGGGTCCACATGGCATATTTGGTCAGCTGGACAATGTAAGGGTCATCCTTCATGTAAAAAAACTCTTGCACGTCCAATGGAATAGGGGCTCCTCTGGGGACCTTGAAGGCATAGCCAGAATACTCCAGGAAGTCAGGGTTGCTGCCATACTCTGCCACGCAATCAGCATGAGCCACGGGCAAGCAGGACAATAGCAATCCATGCAGCCAGCGCACGCATAGCATGGAACAGCGTGGATTACCGGTTCAGCTTCGGACGTTGTCGTCTTGAGTCAAGTTAGAAGTCTTTGTTTTGCTGACATTGTTGGGTTGCTCCCCGTGTTGGCCAGTGCAGCTTTGGCATTCACTAGTTGTTTAGGGCAATCACTTGCAGACACACATTTCATCACATTTCCATTTCCCGAAGTGGGGCTGAAACAGCTTTGGACCCCTGCTGAGGTGACGAGCTGGCATACCGCCCGCTCATGGCTGCTTTCTCACGACAAATCCCTGACCATCGCAAAGGGGCCTTAAAGCCTGGCATGGCATGGACTCATGAATTGCGTTGTTCTTGCAATCTGCACCGAAGCTGAAACACTGTGACAGCTGACGATTTGCCTGGGCCCCAAATTGTCCCATTCACCTCTGCCACTTAGGCAAGCGGCCTGAGCAGCAAGTTCTTCCAGCGTAGCCCGCGCTCGCTCAGCCGAAGTCAGCACTGACGTCCTGCGCCTGAACAACCGGCTCTTGACAGGTACATGCCCATGTGACCGATACGGGTTCGTGTTCTGAGCGCTTGCTCCCTCATCTAAATCTGATAAAGGGGCTCCAGCCGACCCATTTACCAAAAGGTACACACCTCTGCTATCTATACTTCCGCTCACATATGTGGTCAGCTGCGCTGCGCACTCCACACTATGCGATTTAGACTGTCGTCCTGGTGCATACTCTGACGTATGTCCTCCGCGCCTAGAGATTACTATTACCCGCCCACGCACTGCTGTATCCGGCAAATGCCTGGCGCAAACTAATCCAGGCAGTCAAGGTTCCTTTCATCATCATGGTCGTCATGATGGGAAAAGGGCTTCAGAAGCGAGTCCACCTGCGTTCAACTGCTGCTTGGACAAAACTTCTCCTTCACATCTGCTAGTTGGCACGGCCAATTCTTCTGAAACCTGAAGTCAAACCACTACGGACAAGCCCAAAAAGTTTGGCCTTGGTTCACTTTGCCTCCTCAAGCCAGAAAATCTGGCTCAGACATTGATCTTTAGGACCTCTAGCCGAAAGTCCGCATAACCGAGCTTGCAGCTGGAGGAGGCCTCCGGTCCATCGTCAATCATGGCAACTGGCTAGCCATCCAGCTGCCATATGCTGAAAATGCCAAGTAATTCTAGGTAGGCATATTCCGAAACAGTGTCCTTATCTATACTTGTGATTAAGAGGGACTATAAGATGTGATCTGGTCACAGCTTGGGGGTTCTTCTACCTAGATGTGACTAGAGCGGAGCCAGTGTTTGTGATAGCCTCTGTTGGGTTCAGAATGCAATGGCAGCTGGCAAAGCAAGCACTCTGCGTGAAGGAACCTCCTTTGGAGGTCCTGCAGGGTGCCAGCCGAATTCAACACATAGTCACGCAACACTCCATGTTTACAAGTCTGTACCAACAAGACCTATCGAGACTACAAGCTTCCAAAGCCACGCATGCTGACTTGAAAGGGAACATCACACCAGCCACCTCCCACCTCCCTTTGCTACAGCTCCATGTTGGAGCTTGAGGGGACCAAAGCAAACAGGCGGGCTATTGGTTGCCTTGCCATGGAAGCATCGTGTAAGCGTCAGGAGGCCCTACTGCTCCCAGTGCATGTAACGGAGAGAAATGCACAAAACGGCATTCAAGAAGAGCGATTGCCTGCCTGTGACATCCATCGCTGCCGCTGCATCGCCTGTTTCCATCGCTTACGCTGTTCATGGATTCGTGCTTCATCGGGTTCACCACTTCAGCGCAGCTCTGCGGCAAGTATAAACAACTGCTTCCTGTTGCCACTACAGCAGGGCTGGCGCGCTCTACTTTGCAGATCTGAGGGACAGATACACTCTTCTTTGTTCACAGGGCATTTAGCTGACAGCGGCAATGGCAAGATGCCGGAGCTAGCCAAGTTTGCGGCTGCCCCTTCACATTGTCTCCTCTTCGCGGCGTTGTGGCAGAAGAAGGGAATCGCAGCAGTGTAGCTGACTTCCAAACACTTGCAAGATTCAGACCGCACGCCGACAGCCTGCGACCAGTTATCGCAAGTGACATCGATCAAGGTCGCATGCAAACTTTGCCCATCCGACGTACGCACGCCTCGATGAAGGGCACGAAGACGGGCTTTACTCCCAAACTTCAGACCCTGGCACAGCTCCTTTCAAACGTACACACGAGAATTGCTGACGGATCCACAAGCAGCTCCTCGGCGGTAGCATGTACAACCGGTAGGGGGGTTTCAATATACGACTGGAAGGGGCAGGGGCTTGCGACAGCGGCCCTGGAACCTCTATTATATCATGTCTGTGCCAAGGGGGGCTTCTGCGGGCAAAAGGCGTCAAAGCAGTTTTTGTGAAGGACAGATGCAAGTCCCCCTCTTTGTTGGCCCACTTCGGAGGTACCGCGCTGAAAAGCTATTCAAATTGAAGCCCTGAACATGATCGGCTGCCGGTCCTCCACTTCTGCCTCCGTGAGTTCAGCCAGATCTTGTGGGATGCGCACCTCCTGCGGAAAAAAAAACACGAAATTTCCCTTTAAAGAGCCAGGTGTCGTTCCCCCGAACCATCTCAAGCTCCCACTGGCCTGCTGGGCCAACCGTAATCTGAGCTCTTCCTGGCAAGTCTTCAGCAGAGAGCGATTTTAGTGTAGGAGCACCCCAAATAGCAGCCTGTGCCTCTTGTATTATTTATCAGCACTGTACACTTGAAATAGGCCCTCCCTAATTGAAGCCATCTGCTGACAAGCCACGGGCAGAGTCTCCTGTGCTGCTTCGTGAACTGGACTTACTTCGGCAGGCTTCTCAAGCGAAAAGCTCTGCGGCACTGACAGTGGTGCGGCTGGGGTCACCCGGATATCATCTGTCGTGTCCTCTCCGTGTTGTGCCGGGCGCGAGGTGGTCTGGCTGCTAACTGGTCTTGAGGATCCCCCCTCCCAATGTTTCTGCAGTTCCGCGCACTGGCAGATTGCAGCCCAGGCAGCATTTTGTTCCGCTGCCTTCTTCGTCCGCGCAGGCTCTCCACTGAAGGTCTGCCTACAGGTTGCGCTGAGTTGCAGCGCTAGTGTTGACTGGAATCCTTCTGCAACATCCCTGGCATCAAATGCCATGTCTGATTTGTGCGGTGTCCGCCCCAACACCTTCTGCATGAGTTGGTTCAATATTCCTTTGCAATCTGTCGGGCGGTTCTCTGAGGCCACAGCGTTTGAGGCAGTGCGCGTGTCTGCATTGCCTACCTGTGCATCCTCCACTGATGGTGATCCCGTGCCAGTGTCAGGATAGCCCGAACCACCGGGCGCAGTTTGAATCTCCTCTGAGTCTGGGCCTCTCCAGCCCTGGACCTGGAGCATTTGCAGGGCAGCTCTTTGCTCTGCCTCTGCTTCGGAGCTTCCTGTGCCTTGCGCAGTGCTCTCGCCTGAAGGCAACTGAAGGGCTACCGTGGAAGTAAAGGATTGTTCCAGGGAATCCATGTGCTCCACGGTGGTGTAGGCAAGATCTTCCTTTGTCAAGGCCCTCTGCAAGACGCTTTCCACAGCATGCGCAAGGCGTAGCTTTTCCGTTTCTGGCTGTGCCATGGCTTTGGGCAAGTCTGGCACGGACGAAAGATGCTAGGCAACGCTGGGCGTGCCTCCACTGAGTCTAGATGCTGAGCAAGTGAGAACTCAAGAATGTACCACAAGGCTTACGCGTGAAGTGATGTCTGCATGCACACTCCCAAAACATATACACGTTACGTTCAGAGGTTGTTGCGGATAGCCAAGCGACTGCAGCATGCTCCGGGAATCGAGAGCTCACGGCTGGTACTTACTGCCCGTGCCACGAGATGCTCAGTAGCAATGCATGTCAAGCAGTCAAAGGGAGCTCTGTGCTGCTGGCATGCAATGCAGCTGGCCGGAGCAAAAACTTGAACGGATCACCAATGCCTTGTTATCAAACTTGTCATCTGCACAGAAGCGCCTCAGCAGCAGCTGGAAACACCGGCATGAAGCAGGTCCGCCTCTAGGTACACGGTGGATTTGCGCATTGCGGAGTTACTTTCATTTCGGTTTTGCTACCACGGTAAGCCTTGGCTTGCCTTCTTGCCAAGCTCGCCACCGGCACCACTGCTGCTTTCGCCTTTCGCAGGCCAGAGTTCACTCAAGGCACGGCAGGATGAGCACAGCAAAATTGCAAAGGGCGGGCAAGCGTTGGCTGTGTCCAGGTTTTGGTCGTGCAGGGCGCCGAGCATTTGCTGAGAGTTCGGATGTCTACTGCACTCCACGCTGCCGTGCAAAACGCATCGCAGCGCAGGATGCGCAGCAGAGATGCGGGCTGCGAAGCCTTCAACAGCTTAAGCTCCTTGTGAGCTAGTTGCAGCATTGCCAAGCATAGGCCAACCTCTGCATCTGTGACAAACGTAAACCCTGAGAAGTCTGGAGCTCAAGCATGCCCGTTTGGGATGACAGTGAAGAGAAGGCTCGGTTTGCAACTGCCTGCTGCAACAGGGTAAGGTAGTAAGGAGTTCGACCTTGTCACAGTCAGCAACCCCTTCAAACACCTGAATCCGGCAGGCAGCAACAGCTTGCAAAAAAGAGAAGCAAGGTGAAACCCTCAGAAGGACGCCATCGTGTCCGTTCTTGCCTGGCATGGGGAGTGCTCAGCTTCCTCCTTCAAGGCAGCTATAAATCACATTGAATCCCAGCCTCTGTGGCCTGTGACTGCCGTGGCCAAGGTCCGTGATGAGCTGGACTTATTGCTCGCCCTTCTTCCTCAGATACGTTCAGCGAAGAGGCGTCCAATGGAAATCCGCTTGTAGCACTAAGTTCAAGATGACAGTAGCACACGTAGCAGGCAGAGATAGCTTTCAAAGCAGCCCGTTTCTACGTGACGCATCTGCGCCGCTCAAACGTGATCTACAGCGCCATTGCTAGTACCATCCTTGACAATTTCACTCACAACTGTTCACCGTCTGATGTCGAGCTGGTGCTGGTGCAGGCTCGGCCACACAGGCGATGCTACTATGCGTTACAGTACTATACGTCACCAGCTGTCATCGGCTGTTGTGGCTCACCTTCTGTATCCTTCTGAGTACGCCACTTGGTCAGGTTCACGGTCTCGCGCTTCAGCACGTGGAGAAGGGTCTGCGAGGACTCCAAGATCTTCATGTAGGCAGCCTTGCAACCAGGAAGAGCATGCTTTGCTGCTTAACCAATTCTACCAACGACGCGGCGGGACGAAAGGGGATACCACTTCTAGCCAGACCCTTCTTGGTGATGGATAACAAGAATGGAGAAAAACTACCCTGCCTCGGTCTCTTGAATCGTCTTGTCGTACTCGTTCCGCGCCTTGACCCATGCCACAATGGTTGTACCATGACGCGCGTGCTCCATTCTGGCTGATGGCGCTTTAAAACGAAACGGGCAGACAAAGATTGTCCGCACATCAAGTTGCTGCTCTGAGTTTAACTGTCACGGTATCTTCAGCCCCCAGAGCCTGCGTCTTACGAACCAGGCTCTCGTTGACCTTCTGTAGACCTTTCGACGCCAAGACTTCGGCCAAAAGCTCTTGAAGCGGATATCAGACACTAATGTAGGACTATCCTTTGCAGGAACCACGTGCTGTCATGGCTCGGTCGGTGAGAATAGACAGTTCCTTCTGGATCTTTGCCTTATCCTCCTCTTCCTGCCGTTGTCAGCAGTTAAGGTTTGAAACTGAGATCTCCAGGAAAAAGGGGTCAGATGTGTGCGTCGGACCTTCAGAATTTGCCGGTTGAGCTCTTCGCGCTTTTCACCTAGTGCACGAGGAGGAAGCGCACCCATGTTTTGCTGCAGTTGTTGTTAATAGCGGCTTCCAAGTACTTCGGTAGTGCTGCAGCCAGTACGGCGGTATGAGCGGCTAGAGCTGCATGACATCCAGCTAAGCCGCGAAGATCCTCAATGGACTTCACCAGCTCCTCAGGCATAACAAGACAGGGTCTCCAAGCACTCAAGCAGCTAGCTGCTGAACGCGCAATTCAGGCAGAGCTATCAACTCACTAGCATGACATTTACCGCAATTAACCGGTCAAAACGTGAAATTCGGCAAATGTGGGACCATTTTCGATAATTCTAGACCAGTACCAACCACTATTGAAGGTGAGGTCGGGTGAGAATGTTATAATTTGCCCAGACTAACGCACCTTCCCAAGGGGCACTATGCACCACATGTTCAACTCAGAGGTATGTTTGTAAAGCGATGGGAAGGATCCTTAGGCCGTCAGGCTTTGCTGAAGGCCGAGGGTCGTTGTTGTAGTTCTGCAACGTGGCACCCTGGGAGGCCATAGCTGAAGGTCAGAAAGTCGTCCTCAGCAGCAAAGCACAAACAGAGCTAGACAGCAAGAGGCTATTCACGTGCACCGTGTCCCTACCAACACCCTGCAGCATTCGACGCTTGAACTCCCGAGATCATCGCTTCTGTAAATACTTTTGCACTCATGCCACTGCTGTGCGGACATGCCAGCAGCAAATTGCATCGAGTTGAGTACTCAGGCAATGACTGAGACTGAGATGCCGGAAGTGCTGGCGCGAGATACGCTGCTTGGTCCAAGTCAGCAAAACGGCCCAACCACTTCGGTGAACCACGCATTCTCACTTTCACTATGCATGCTGCATGTACTCAACAGTATATGCTTGGTCCAGGTCGAACATGGAAACAAAGCTAAGGGGTGGTCCTGCGACAAGAACAAGAAAGGAACGTATGCCTCTGGAATTGCCAAGTCCGAAGCCCCCAACCAGCCCGTTATCAAACTCCGACATGCCCCCGGGTCAATCACAATCCAATACTTGTTGTGAAATCTTGTGTAGGTAGTGGGCGCCTCAGGGCTCCAAGCTAAAGAGCCTCAATCAGGTGTCCATCCTTCATATTGATATAATAATGCAATATGAGAGTCTTTTTCTCTAAGCACACAAACGCACTGCTGTTAGTCAGTGATGTAGGTAGTTTTCTCATATTTTTTTAGGCATACTGTAGCCTTTCTGCGCATTGAACCCTGCATCTGGCGACACACTTCTCTTTCAGGGTGTGATCTTATGTTGGCGAGGCAGGGCCTCTCAATTGACGACAGCCCTTTCCTTCGCACCCCTTCAGGCAAGGGCGGGCTTAACTACTTAAAAGAGCTAAGGGCTTAGGGGCGTGTATCGCTATGTCCAGGTTTTGGTCGTGCAGGGCGCCGAGCATTTGCTGAGAGTTCGGATGTCTACTGCACTCCACGCTGCCGTGCAAAACGCATCGCAGTGCAGGATGCGCAGCAGAGATGCGGGCTGCGAAGCCTTCAACAGCTTAAGCTCCTTTTGAGCTAGTTGCAGCATTGCCAAGCATAGGCCAACCTCTGCATCTGTGACAAACGTAAACCCTGAGAAGTCTGGAGCTCAAGCATGCCCGTTTGGGATGACAGTGAAGAGAAGGCTCGGTCTGCAACTGCCTGCTGCAACAGGGTAAGGTAGTAAGGAGTTCGACCTTGTCACAGTCAGCAACCCCTTCAAACACCTGAATCCGGCAGGCAGCAACAGCTTGCAAAAAGAGAAGCAAGGTGAAACCCTCAGAAGGACGCCATCGTGTCCGTTCTTGCCTGGCATGGGGAGTGCTCAGCTTCCTCCTTCACGGCAGCTATAAATCACATTGAATCCCAGCCTCTGTGGCCTGCAACTGTCGTGGCCAAGGTCCGTGATGAGCTGGACTTATTGCTCGCCCTTCTTCCTCGGGCTTCCAATGGAAATCTGCTGGGAAGACTAAGTTCAAGATGGCCGTAGCACACGTAGCAGGCAGAGATAGCTCTCAAAGCAGCCCGTTCCTACGCGACGCATCCGCGTCGCTCAAACGTGATCTACAGCGCCATTGCTCGTACCCTCCTTGCCAATTTTACTCACAAATGCTCACGCTATGATGTCCAGCCCGCGCAGATGCGACTATAGGTCGCCAGCTGTCATCGGCTGTGGTGGCTCACCTTCTGAATCCTTCTGAGTACGCCACTTGGTCAGGTTCACAGTCTCGCGCTTCAGCACGTGGAGAAGGGTCTGCGAGGACTCCAAGATCTTCATGTAGGCAGCCTTGCAACCAGGAAGAGCATGCTTTGCTGCTTAACCAATTCTACCAACGACGCGGCGGGACGAAAGGGGATACCACTTCTAGCCAGACCCTTCTTGGTGATGGATAACAAGAATGGAGAAAAACTACCCTGCCTCGGTCTCTTGAATCGTCTTGTCGTACTCGTTCCGCGCCTTGACCCATGCCACAATGGTTGTACCATGACGCGCGTGCTCCATTCTGGCTGATGGCTTTTTAAAACGAAACGGACAGACAAGGATTGTCCGCACATCAAGTTGCTGCTCTGAGCGCCCGAGCCTGCGTCTTACGAACCAGGCTCTCGTTGATCTTCTGTAGACCTTTTCACGTCAGCGCGGCTTTGGTCCATGGTCTCTTGCTATTCTCGTTGGATGAACTGCGACTCATTGCATCTCGTATGCCCGTCAAACATCCTGAAGACCAAGCATACATGAACACCTCGTAAAACTAGTTTCAGACATCAAGACTATCCTTTGCAGGAACCACATGCTGTCATGGCTCGGTCCGTGAGAATGGACAGTTCCTTCTGAATCTTCGCTTTGTCCTCCTCCTCCTGCCGCAGTCCGAAGCTTCAGCCAACTCATTGATGCATGTGACGGTGCAAAGCCAGGGCCATCACCATGAACTGCACAAAGTGACGCGCAACAAAAAAGGTGTGCGGTCTCATGAAAAACATGGCCACATGGATGAGTCAGACCTTCAGGATTTGCCGGTTGAGTTCTTCGCGCTTTTCACCTCAGGCACGAGCAGGAGGCGACTAGACCAACCATGGCATAGAAAGCTTCTCCTAGTTCTGCAGTCACCGCAAACTCCTCTTCCTCCTGCTGCTGCTCCTGCTCCTGCTGCTGCTGCTGCTTCTGCTGCTGCTCCTGCTCCTCGTGCTGCTCCTGCTCCTCCTGCTGCTGCCGCCGCCGCTGCGGCGAAAGTGCCGGCACTGTGGCAACATCCAGCTAAGCCACGCAGATCCTCGATGGACTTCACCAACTCCTCAGGCATAGCCAGGATCTGCAGTCATGCAAGCCGCTTGTCGCTGAACGCACAATTGAGGGGAGAGCTATTAACTATCATGACTAGGCAGGAGAAGAGAGAAGAAGCGATGCAAATATCTCAAGTTAGAGGTATGTTTGTAAAGCGATGGGAAGGATCCTTAGGCCGTCAGGCTTTGCTGAAGGCCGAGGGTCGTTGTTGTAGTTCTGCAACGTGGCACCCTGGGAGGCCATAGCTGAAGGTCAGAAAGTCGTCCTCAGCAGCAAAGCACAAACAGAGCTAGACAGCAAGAGGCTATTCACGTGCACCGTGTCCCTACCAACACCCTGCAGCATTCGACGCTTGAACTCCCGAGATCATCGCTTCTGTAAATACTTTTGCACTCATGCCACTGCTGTGCGGACATGCCAGCAGCAAATTGCATCGAGTTGAGTACTCAGGCAATGGCTGAGACTGAGATGCCGGAAGTGCTGGGGCGAGATATGCTGCTTGGTCCAAGTCAGCAAAACGTCCTAACCACTTCTGAGATAGCATGTGAACCGCGCATTCTCACCTGTACCACGTCTGCTGTATGTATTCAACAACGTAGGGGCTATACTCCGAGTCTAAGTCTTCGGCGCGCAAGTATGAGCACTCATCATGCAGGCTATCCATGCCTTACTCCGTTTCTGTACGACCCTTCCTCAGTCCACTGGCTGCAGTCCCTGGCCAAAATCTTTTGATGCTTTGAGAGCAATTGGCGCGTTTGCTACCATCCCTTCTCCAGAAACATTGGGGAGGCTCAGTGAGTGCCTCTAAAGCCAGCCAGTCAAATCAAGCTCATGTTCCATGAGCTTAATTGCAGCTGCCAACGTGACAACGTATAAATCATGGGCATCATCCCGCTGCCGAGCAAGGCAATCCTTCATCTGGGCATTTCGAGACATGATGGGGCCCCAAACTATGTACAAGGAGATGCTTTTGCAAGAGGTCCTGCATCACCTTCGCTTCCTGTAAGGAGTGCTTGAGGAGTCAAGTTGAACATGGGGAGCAGATGTGAAGATATAGCTTTTGCTCAGGCAAAGCCGAGCTGATGGCTTCACCCCACGGCAAGTCAGTGCTGTTCAATGCTCAACAGCGGGCCTCTGCCGGGCGCGCCTCTCTGCGCGAGCAGAGGGCTTGTCGCGGATTCGCATGGCAGGAACAGAATTCTGATGGCTCCTGAGAGCATGATCTGCCCATCAACCGTCTGCTCTCATTTGCTCCTGGGCTAGGTGATCCTGACCCTGTCTTTGCGCCTGCTCTTCGAAGAGTTTTGCTTGTTGGGCAACGGCCGTGACTTCGCCTGCTTGTGGTTCAGTCCTGCATGAGAGTGACATCCCTCCCATAGCTCTATGCATCTGTATCTGCTTGGCATAGCATCATGCATGTCTCCATGCCTGTCGAAGCAACATGTCCGCTGCGCCCCTTCTGCCTTGGAAGATACAGACTGTGCCAATGCTGCTGAGCGTCCAGCAATGGGTTTAACTTGACCTAGCGCCAGCCCTCCCCCAATGCCTCTCCAGCTTCTTCTGCAGCGCGGATTGCGCATTGCCGTGATCGTGCTGTGAGCCACCCCATTGTTTGTGGCGTCCGCCATCATGACCATTGTTATGCCAGCTTTTTCCTGTCGTCAGATGACAGTCAAGCACCTGATGCGTCTGCCGGGCGGCGCAGCTAGCACGCAAACAATTCTCGCCTGTGCTCCATTGGCCTTGCCAGTCCCACTTGCGCCAAGCGTAGTCCCAAGTCTCACGATCCTACAAATAAAGCTATGGAAGAGGCAGTTTGGGATAGCATGGCACCTGCTAAACGTTACGCCAGTGCCTCTTGGTAGTCCCACTTGCTATTTGTTTTCGGACGTTCAAGGCCTGAGCGTCAAAGCAGCCTAGATCCAGTTAAAACTCAAGGCTGCTTCCAGCACAAGGGGCCCGCCCAGCCTTCAGTGCGAGCTTCTGCGCGTCCAGAGCCATCCGCACGTGAACGCCCCAAGAGCTTTGCCATGCGCATGGCCTGCTGCCCAACATGGCTGCTCAAATTCAAGCCCAGTGCAATGCTGCCCAAAGGCGTCCAGAGGTTTCTTCACGGACAGTCTGCTGGGCCTCCTCCTACCCACGCCCCAAGACAACCCTCCCCTTTTTTTGGAAATCTGCAGATTGGGGTTAGCCGATTTTGCACCTCCACAGCAAAATCCCACGACAGGCCCCCGGCCCTTCCCACCCCCTCCCTAAATATCTCCCAATTTCGAAATGTTGTGCAACACTTTGACCTGCGTTGAAGAGCAGCTCTGGCAGCTCCTCACGGAGCATGCGAATTGCTGGCAGCTCCAATACGTAATGCCTGGATGTAAGGCATGGTGTTTGGGTCCAGCGTTAGGAGTTAGGATGCAACTTGGAGATAACTTTCTACACCCGATGGAGAAAGTCATTGCAACAGATCGGACACCTAAGTCCTAGGATAGAATAATGCAGGGTATGCAAGCGATGCAACATTTCCTCCATCCACAGAAGAAGCCGGCGCGTACAGACGGGCCGAGGCGGGCGGGGCAGAGCGATTACAAGCAATCCCTTCCCCCCACGATCAAACCCCCTAATGTGCGGGTTGGAGTATTTATAGTTGGAGTATATACATTAGGGGGAGGGGGGGGGTTGACATTAGAGGGAAAGAATTAACCCAGCTAGCAGGAGACAAGCTTTGAGGGATGACCAGGGACAGCTTGAATTCTTGAATGTGCTGGTTGCCAGCTCGTTTGAATTTGAAATTCGGCTTGAGACGAGGGCCGGTGCACCTTGTTGGTATCGTTCTGCTTGCTGGAGGTCTGCTCGACCTCTTCCTTGCCTTCATCACCATCCTCGCCTTCCTTGCCAAGTCTGCATACAGGACCCAAACTTGAAAGCATGAACTCCATCCATACGGCCGTCATAGCTAGCCTGTGGATACCTTGCAGGAGAATCAGATTTTGGCCCGGTTTCGGAAACTTCTTCGGCTTCCTCCCAGCGCGAGCCGCCCCACCACTTTCCAGTGCCATCGCAAGCCAGGTGGCCTTTCGCTTGGTACTTGGGACTATAATATACTATATACTATGCTATAATATATTATAATATACTGGATTATATTATCATAAACTATAATATAGTATAGTATGCTTGTGGACAAAGCAAAGTGGCTTTCTCTGTCTCTGGCTTATGCATCTGGCACAGCATGGCATTTTCTGAAATCCTGACTGTGATCCATGTCGTGCCTTGCGCGCGACATACGAGGCAGCGCACCTGCTTTATGAAAGACATGGTCCGGTGTCAGTACGTAGGCTGAGGGTCAAAACCGCACCTGTCTTCGCCTCTTAGGCCTCCCTAAATCCCCACCAGCATCTGAACTTCTGGAAGTATTCGACGCGCTTCTGGTACTGTAAGGAGCTGAAGTACTTTACGCTTCCAAGATGCCTCAAAAAGCTTGAGATGTGCACTGGCATGTGCCGTTGAGCGCTGGTGAATATCGACATACGCACTGCACAAACCATGTTGTAGTTTCTCAGAATATGTGTGGCTGTCGGACAGGTTGTGAACAGCCCTCATTCTCAACGGTTGGTTACATCATGTTACACAACTCTGTCAACACAACTGCCAGCCTCAGTCCACTGCTGCTTCTTCTCCGCCGCACGCAGCATTTTGATGGGACAGACCTCAGGCATCACTCCAATGACTTTAACTTAGTAGGTAACATTGACAGGATAGTGGACAATCTAACCATCTCCTAGCTGGAATTTAGAGCGCATGAAAAAAAGAATTGTCAGAAGAATTCAATGCTTCTGGACCAGGATAGGTTTTGCCTTAGCCTGTGGAACAAGCATGAGGCGCTGTAACAGGTTGCCTTTCAACTGACGTGGTCTGCCATTCAGCGCTGGGGACCTCCTCGACATGGCCATTCCGCTTGCACCTCGTGCCTAGGGATTGGCTCAAGCTCACTCAGCTTGCCCAAGCTCCAACACGTATCCGACATGTTTGGCCCTTCACCCTGCATGGCTACACGAAGTTCTTCGCCAAGGAGCACTTGAGCTTGTCATTTGGGCAGTTTTTGGTGTTGTGGCCAGTCTCCCAACAAATAAAGCACCTGCAGCATGCTGAGCAAAAGCCACAAATGCTTTGACGGTGCGCCTGCAATGTATAGTATGGAATGCACAGACAATCCGTCAGACGTTTGGCGGCCTGGTCTCAGGGCATTCGTAGGCCCGATGATTGCTGCCGCAGCAAACCACGCAAAATCGCTTGGCCCCTTCCCTTGCAAGTTTGGGCAAGATGACAGCAGCAAGTAGCACTCATGTTTGGATATCGGAATATGAGGCTTGTCAAGGAAAGTGCACCAAACGGATTCGAGCTGGTCAAGTGGCTTCGTGAGGTAGCCATCATCCGACATCAACCCCGTCTTTCCCTGGGCTTGACCTGTCTTTTGCTTGCTCGCTGCAGGCTCATCGTTTACCTGGGCTGGCATGCACCCAACACAGCACACGACCAATGTCGCTAGTCACTTAGTCGCTTGCGCCTAGGGGCATAATAGCGGCTGAGGGTGAACCCGGCTTTGGCATCCCGGCGCCGCACTTCTTCAGGTCGTGCTGTGCTGGTGCGATAGAAGAGCTCCAAGGAGTCAAAGGCCATGTCTCTGGCAGCCTGGCGAGCTTGTCCTATGAGTGCTATGAGCCCTGGGACCGGCAGCTAACTTTAATCTCGAGAGTCCCAGAATGCACGAGATGAAGCCACGCGCCTCAGGCGTGACCTCCACCCGTTCTTCCTTTGACGCACTGGGACCATCCAGGTTCTGCGTGCTAGGGACCACGTGAAACATCAGGCCGGGCGACCTCAAAGCATGCTTCAACTTGGACAAGGGGCTCCGAAAGGGGACTGCTTTATGTATGAGGATGCATTGATCTGGCTCCCTTCTACAACCTCAGAACTGAAGATGCCAGCTATCAAGTGTCATCAGTCATTACACTGTCTCTGAATCATGCCAAAGCTCATCAGCAGGGGTACCATGACCCTAAACCATTCTTGAAACCATGACTCCGACCCTAAACCCTCAATCCCACCACCTCTGTACCTTAACCCTATGGTATCGCAAAACCCTATATAATCCCCTTTTTAATCCTATAGTTTCAGTTTTCTTTTCCATTATCCCAATATGAACCCATATACACCCCATATAACCATATATACGCTATAGTATAATACTTTCCATTTGCTTTTCCATTATTCCCCATATAACCCCTACCCTAAACCCCAAACCTTACACCCTATATAACCCCATTGTAGTAGGCTCCATTGGGGATTATACCCTCCCACTAAACAGCTTCAGTCTTGTAGCTTTGGACCCTCCTTCAGCTCCTCCAGCTCCGGAAGCACTGCAGTGTCCGCAGACTGACCCAGGGGATATGACGGTTGAGGTAATGGAACATAAAATGGAAACTACTATTATAGAATAGGGTGTATATATATATGGGTAAAAAAAAGGAGAATGGAAAATGGACTATAATATAATTTAGAAAGAGTTGTTGGGGTCGATTTGCGCTTGCAGGCTGTCGGCTGCACTGAAAATGCTTCCACCTGCCTTCGCTACTTCCGCAGTCTCCGAGTCAGGCGATGCCTTGGATCCACCTGTCAATAAAGCTTGCTTCTGCTACTTCTGCTACGCCATTTGAAGCCCCAACATCTCCTGAACATGGCTGAGGCTGTTGCCCTGAGATGGAGTGGATTCAGGCACCTTGGGGATGCAGGAACAACACCAGCTTGCTGAAAGATCTCTCAAAATTGAGAACTTTTCCATGGAGCTTCCTGGACCTTAGGCAAACGACCCTACCACTTTGGCTTATGCAACAGGGGCTACCTGGCTTACAAAATCAACATGCGAGTAGCGTTTTCTTTCTAAGGCTTGTATGTGAACATGGATGTGTTGTTTCTCTTGCAGTAGCAGGTTAGGCAGTTAGGCAGGGGCATTCTAATTGTCCCGCCTATGAGGCTTGTGTAGTATCCTTGGCATTTGCAAGAGCATGTAGCTTACCTGTGCTTACCCACACACATCATGCAGATAAGACCGCCTAAACATGCCAGCGCAAGCCTGCGCTGTGATGGCTTGATTCTAAGGGGACACTCTTGCATCTTGGCTGCTTTGACTGTTCATGCAACAACGAAAAGACTCTGTTCAACTACAGACAACGATAACTGAGTTGTGGGCTGGCAGCGGCGGAACGAGCGATTCATCTGGCGAGCAGTCCACCCAAAAGGGCATTTCCTGGTTCGTGCAACAAGCCACATCACACTCACTAAGATAGCGAAGCCTAATCCTCATGGTCAACACGTGGTGGACATCCCAATCAGCGAGTGAAGTCCTGATCTTCATCATCGCTCTGCGCCGCCCCATGATGGTCTGAGTCTTGAGGCTCTGGTGGCCTGCCGCGTCAGTTGCAGCAAGCAATTACCCGCAGCAACTTGCAAAGCCTCCCTGAAAGGAACGCACAATTTCTGCTTTTGCTCAACGCCTCTTCTTCCATCTCTGCGGCGGCTTAGGAAGCCTCAGCAGGAATCAAAGCTGACTGAAGCTAAGCGTCGCTGAGGCATGGGTATGAGCCCAACACAAGAAGGATCACCCAGTCAGTCCCCACTCCTACTGCATAGATGGTGCAATAGCCGCAGTTGGGTAATTGACCAAAAAACATAGTCGGGGGTATTAGAGTAGGGCCATGCCAAGACATGACCTCCGCAGCTGCCACCATGACCACATCTACATGCATCAACCGTGTTCAAAAAACACCTCCACCAGCATCGTTGCTTAGCAGTAACAGTAATAACAAAACTTATACTTATACCAATAATAATTACAATAATAGTAATAATCGTAGTAGTAGTAGTAGTAATAATAACAATAATAATAGCAATACCGTTAACAAGTACCTGGCAGCCGTCGAGATGGGAGGCGCAGTGCCCAGCAGCGCCGACGACGGCTTCGCCGTGAGAGGCGCATGGCTAGTGAGTGTCCCGTATTTAAGTGGAGATTTGTCCAAAGTTGCTATTTTGGTCCATTGACCTAGGGATTCCATTATACCGAAAAGAGCAGAAAGGTTCCCCACTGGACTTGTAGAGGTACCACGTATCTGAGCAGGTAGCAATAGCTGTTTTGCTGGAATCGTTCGTCGCGGTGGCGGTACCACCAGGTTGGGTGGTGGCTGTGCTGAGGGTGGCGATGGTGCTGCTGGGGCTTGGTGTCAAGTTGCAAGGATCCTCATGGTTCATGGACCGGGCAGTTGCTATTCCCGGCAAATGGTCTGTCCTGTCTGCTCAGAATGCAACACCACCTCTCCCAGCGGGCCTGCCAGCAGCAGCCTAAAGGCCGCCGTCTTATGGCTTGGGCCGAGAAGCTGTGACAGGCCACATCAATCTGCGTCAGGCACAAATTTGAATGACTCTGGTCATGTTCCTAGCATGTCCACATCCCTGCTGCACCGTGGGTCAAGTTCTCCGTGTGCCTCCCGCAAATGTCTACTCGTGGAGCTGCAACAGCACATCCAACCTGAAGCCGCTGCAGCTGGTGAGCTGATGTCATCGGTGGCGAAGTAAGCCCAAGTCGTAGACGAATGCATTAGAATGCTCACGTTCATGCAGAGGCCACTTGGGCCGAACCACCAAGTGGGATCCCGAATACTCTGGTTGCTTCCAGGACACGCTGCTAATGACCGTTGTCATCGTCCACCACACCTTCCATCCAACTGGGCGACAGGATAAGATCAAACCCTCACAGTCAGTTACATTTTCCATTTGATTTGATCTCTGATTCTCCACTACTGGGGGTAATATCCCTGCACCCTCGACCCTGCAACAGTAGTTTCCATTTCTTTCCCCATTTGATCTTTTTAATTTGATTCTTCATTGCGAGAATAAACGTCCCTCCACCCTGAACCCTAAAGAGTACTTTCCAAGTAATTGTCCATCTGATTTTCTGTTTGATTCTTCATTAATGGGAGTAGTTTTGCAAGAGGCTTTCTTAGCCCGCCTGGAAATGCGCCTCTGGTATCCCAACCTCCATAACCTTGCCGGAGTAGTATCCCTAAACCGGAAACACTAGTTGCCATTTCATTTTCCGTTTAATTCTCTGTTTGACTCTCCATTAGTGGGGGTCAAACCCCTAAACCCTAAATGCTAGTTTCAATTTCATTCCCACTTGATTTTCTACTTGATTCTCCATTCATGGGGGTCATTCCCCTAGACCCTAAACAGCAGTTTCCATTTGATGTTCTACTTGATTCTCCAATATTCTCCATTGATGGGGGACCCTACGTTGTAGTTTCTATGTCAGTTTCCATCTGATTTTCCCATTTGATTCTCCATTGCCGGGGCAGTATCCCTACACGCTAAACCCTAAACAGTAGTTTCCATGTAATGTTCCATCTGATTTTCTACCAGTCTATGATGGGGCTAGCATTGCTAAGCCATGAAACCCAAACATCGGTTTCCATTTCATTGTTCATTTGATTCAATTTGCTTTTCCATCACTGGGCTAATATCCCTAAACCCTACACACTGCTTTCGATTCATTTTCCATGTTATTTTCCATTTGATTCTCCATTACTCATAGTAGGTTCCTGCGACCCAACTTCCCTTTTGCTGCGTCTTGCTGCGCCGTCTGTTCCTTCCTGTCAACTCTCCTGGACAGAGCTTTGAAAAATTTGCTCTGGTTCTTGCAGGGCCTGCGTAAAATGTATTCCATGTGGGGATCTTTGGGCAGCAACAAGAGCAGCAACAGTACCAGGCGCAGTGTAGCAGCAGGAAGGGTGGTGCCAGCAGTGTCCTGGAGCGGCAGCAACACCAGCACAGGTCGCAGACGGCATCATTTTAACTGCTGGAATAACGAAGTTCAAGCAATGGGGTCAAACAAGCAAAGCCATACTGGGAGTAACGGCGCTGTTTGCGAGAGCAGCAACAAGAAGGCGGGTTGTCTACTAGCACACCAACCCAGAGCGGCAATCGTGACAGGAATGTGCAGAAGTTGAGTCTGCAAAGTCTACCCAATCGGATGCAGGCCCCGACCTGTTCGGAGATGTGACATAAACTTCGCTAAACATCTTAAGGTGTAGGTATTTCAGGGGGTATAGGACCTGATGTGTACACACCTCAAAATAGGGGATGATCTTGCAAGAGTCATGCGGAAGGGGACGTACGCTGGACCCCAACTTTGAGACGCAGTCAGATCAGGCCATCTTGCCGAGATTCATGTACCCACTGGATGTCACCATGCTGCCTTGGCTTCTTGGCAACGCAACAGAATTCTACACGAAGAGGCACAGCAAGAAGGAAGCCCTGATGTAACTGATCCCCTCCCCCTAGTATAAACCCTCTAATATTCAATATATACTACAATATAACACAATGGGGGGGGTGCATTTATTATTAGAGGGGTGGGGAGATTTAATTTTAGGGGGAGGGGACTAATCTGGAGTCCCTGCAACAAAGTTGTCGGCAGCTTGAATCTCATCCAAGGGCACTCGGATACTTGCAAGAAGGCGCTGTCACTAGCATCCTACTCTGGAAAGCTAGAGGCTTGACTGTGCCTCAGCCGGAACGATGCGACGGTGTTTAAAACGCGACATTGGGCAAGGCTGATGGTTTGCCTGGCTGATGCCTGAGGATTGCACAAAGCCTAGATTCCCTTACTCTCACTCGTACTTCATTTTTTCCTAGCGACTTCTCCTTGTCGTGCCCTTGCGATTCCGTAGTTCATGATGCCCTGCACAAAAACCGCAAGAGGCTGCACAGATCAACCCAATGATGTTGGCAGCCCGCAAACATCAGACAGGCGAGATCTGGATAGGCAGCTGTACAACTCCTGTAGACAGGGCCTGTCGCTCTTGCTGTCTCATTGGCTCCATTGTGGGCCGGAACTGCCTCTCTTTGCTCAAAAGGCGCGAGAGGCTCCCCACTCTCCCGGACCTTTGATGGAACTGTACGGTAACACGGGAAATCGGCTTTTGCATAAGCTCTCTGGTTCCGATTAGACAGTAAGCGATTGCACCCGCATCATTACTTGTCCGCTTTAAGGCTTCCAAGCCCTTGACCTGCTGTTGGATTTGCAACGACATCAGATTCCCAACATGCTTTCTATACTTCCTCTGATATGCTGCAGAAGTCTGCAGTCTAAAGATAGTGGCGGGAACTATCTTAAATCTTAAGGCCTTCGGAACAGAAGGGAGCCCTCGGCCTCAGTAAGCCTATGCATGCAAAATGTTTGCCCAATGTGCGCTCAGGTCTGCACATGCAGGACACTGCAATCGTTGGCAACCCCAAGCCCATTGCAACACAGCAGGAGATGACCTTCATAATGTAGTAAAATGGTAATATTCTGATAATCAGCATTCTCAAGGATATCTCACGAGTCGGAGCTGCACGCAGCAGTCTCTGCCAGGGTGGTGCCTGAACCCCGGCTTGGCTCTTCAAACGGAGCTGAACTAACCTCCTTGAGCCAGCCTGTGGATGTTTTAGGTTTCTAACTGCTCAGCATGGGCACAAACAAAAGTGCGCCTTGCACGCTGGATCCGGCACAGCACGGATCCCTGTGGATTCAACATGACCAGGAAAGGTATAAAAAGCCCTCTGCTGCATCTTCAAGGCAAAGCAGCACCTCAAGTATGCTTCGCTTTTCAACAAGGTTTCCAGTCTAGAACAGACACTCAACCATGTGAAGGCGCTGTTCGAGGGCATTGCGCGCAAAACTCCAGGCATTATTGGGGACTGCTTCCCAAAGCCCTGGTGCATTGGCGTACTGCAGCGGCGGGCATTTGGCATCTTGTACAGGGAAAAGTGGTGATCTGATTATCTCATGAAACCAGCAAGTTTGTCCCGCCAGATCCCAGCTGCCTACTGGTGGGGTACTCTGTGGTAGCTAGCTAGGCAATAGTATATTACCGTATAGCTAACGAATATCATAGTGTATTATAGTGTATTATAGTATATTATAGCATAAGAGTTCAGGAAGTTGCCATGGATCATCTCAGCGTCATTGGCCATGTTACTTCCAGCTACTGTGACATTTCACCCGATGGCCGGCCAAGCCATTGCTCAGCCACTGCAGCATTTGGGGCTTTCCCAAACATAGGGGTACCTTTTTGGGGGGTCCCCATAATAGAGTATTTTGGGGCCTGTATTGGGCCCCCCCCTATTTTGGGAAACTACCATTTAAAGGTGTACTAGCACCGAATTGCTCCGCCAGACGCTTGAGATCTTCACCTCAAGCTGCCTAGGGCTGAAGTGCACGACCTTGAGAGGTCCGCAGAAATGGCGCGGGACAGGAAGGTACCTCTGGAGAGCTGGGGCAGTACCCAGCACAGTTCTACGGCTTACCTGGGTAGCTTCACAAGTCCCTAGGATGCCAAGCTCTGCTGGTCACGCTCAAGTTTCGAATTTTCCGCAACTTCGGATTATCGAGATGGCCAGCCTGCAGAAAGTGCCGCTTGCTTCCAAATGTTAACGTGTTTGATGGGCCCATGCCCCTACACAACAGAAGTTCCAGCGTGGCATGTCGGAAATCCTTCCCACGCGGAATCCAAAGGAGGCTGCGCAATCCTTGCTGATGCCGTTTCCGCTCATAGTGACGAGGTGATTTGCGTTAAACCCTAGTGCTCCAGCAAGTGACCTTCAACGACACCAGCCCAGCATGATGCTGGAAAAGGCTGCTCGCTTAGCTCCCCAGAAAAAAACAAACACCAAGGGGTGACAGAGAGAACTTATGCTAACTTGAATGTATGTCTACTGCCGCTTGGTGTGCTACTGGGCCTGCGGGATCCCCCAACCCCTTAAAGTTGAAAACAGGGGAGGAGGAGGCTGGTGACCCATCTTCGCAAACTGTGATAGGCGCTGCTTGAATGAGCCAGCTCAGGATGTCCAGCCTGTCAAAAGGTCTTGCGTCAGCTTCAACTGAAACTGCAGGTATGCCTCTGCTGCAGCCTCTGCTTTATCAGCATGTTACTACAGAATCTACTTCTCCAGGGGTCAAGCAGCATCAAGAGCAAGCACTACTAGGAGCTGGAATGACTCGGAAAATCTCAGGAATCTTGCAGCCAAGGCTCTGCAAGACTTTAGTTGCACTCATCTCCAGCGCCCGCTATCTTATGATTCGGCTGCGTGTCGGCGCCTGAGTTTCAGTGATCCCTCCTGTCAAATGAGTAACCCCTATACTAGTCCCCCATATGATGCCCTTCATATCCCCCCTTCAAGAGCTTAGACTGTAGTACAAATGATGAAGCACTTGACGAGCAGTGCGGGCCGTGGGAGGGGAGCGGTGCAGGCCGGCAGGAGCCCATAAGTTCTGGAGCTATATAGTATATGGCTATATAGTATTTGGATAATGGAATAGAAGCTGGAAACTGCTATAATGGGGTTATGTGAGGTGTAGGGTTTAGGGATATTATCCCCCTCTAATGGAGAATCAAATGGAAAAGAAAATGGAAGATGAAATGGAAACTGGGTCAACATCAGTCTAGGGGTTGGAGTACCACTTGGTAAAGCAATCCGCAAAGCAGCAGGACTCTTTTTTGTTCTCAAAAATTTATGCTTGCCATCATGTCCCGGTGCACCTGCCATGACGTATAAACTTCTTCCTGAACTAGGAGTGCTACCCAAGAGCAATCATTTCGCACGTTGAGCGTCTGCTGAGGGAAGTCCTGTCAGGAGCTTTTGGGTCCCAAGCCTGGGTGGCTCGTCGGGATCAGTTTCAGGATGGCCGGGGGCAACCCCTAGGCAACCGTCAGAACTTTCTGCGCATAATGTCATTCCCTCTTAGGCTTCGCCCGCATGGGCGGATTCTTCGGTCGCCCAAACATCAAGCTTGAAACAACCCCTCCCCCTGAAGGAGGATAAAGTAGAATTCAAACTGCTGCAAATGCACGCCCTTACAACTTTCAAGCTGGCAGGGGCAGCCTCACTTTCTTCATCGGAGTCCTTAGTTCAGGCCTACATAAATCATAGCACAGCACCTGCCGTCCCCATCATGCTTGAACCAAAATCCAGCTGCCAATAAGCGGCGAGCCATACACTTGGAGCCAGTCCGGCAACACGTCGAGCATAAAAAGACTCAGATGGTTGTCAGACTGCCCATCTCGACACTCTTCGTTTGGATGATCAGTTACGCGCTGGCTGTTGAAATGCAGATGATCTGGGCGACGACTTGAGCGAAGCTTTAGAAAACTTCCAATTTGTGGCGGGGGCAAACTGAAAAGGGCTGAAAGGCTTTCATGGCAAAAATGCAGCAGTCTTTGCTGCAGCATGGGCACCGAAAGAGCCGTCTGTCCATACATCTCCTTGGCAACAGCTGGAATCTATAAGAACTTGAACTCTGCCTGGACTTTGTGCGCCAGAACTCCGCCGCCCAAATCTGAAAAATGCAGCAATCCAAGCAGTGCGGTGCTGTTTCTTGGACCAAGCCTCTGTCCTCCGTTCAATTTTGTGAGCGATGCAATGAGGTGCCTAAGCTCAGAGCCACCCTTGGCCCACAAAGAACACTTGAATCTAGCTTGAAATTTGGATGTCATGATTATGACATTGCTACTTGTACAAGCCTGGAGGCTGGATGTTCTAAGGTCTTATGTCTTATGTTCGCAAAGCAAGATTGGAACTTATTGGCGAAAGCGCCGTTGCAAGCGATACCATGAAGGTTCACAAGCTCCGAACACGGGGACAGGCACCTTGAACTACTCAAGTCTGAACGTGGTCTGTCCAGCCTTGTGCTCTACAGGCGTGGTTGATGCAAAGCATCTCTCCCCATCCGCATCTGCAGAGTCAGCAAAGTGGAAGGAACCTCGGGACAAAAAGCAAGCCGGTAGGCAGAGATTTCGCAGTCGGGCACAATTTGGACACTTTCATGTCGGCCGTCCTCCTTGTTGCAGCCCAGCTGCGGTCCCTGCTGCAGCACTGCCTGCTACCCAGAAGATGTGGTGATTGTGGAACTAGTGTGGGGTTCTGATGCACATGACGCGAAAACTTTTCTCGCCAAGAGTCGATTGCGACTGGCACACCGGGGTGCAAGATGCAAGCTCAGCGTGCATCGTGGCAGCTGAGGACATCGAACGCCTCCATGCACGCAGCACAAGACAGGGGAGTCGGAAGCAGAACATGAACAGGTTAACATGCCTCATGCCAAGCCTTAGGGGTTCCATGGTGTAGGATTCGTTACTGTAATAGTGGGACATTACCCCAATGGAGAATCAAACGGAAAATGAAATAGAAACAGGGGGTCACCAAGCACCTACAGTCTCAAGTTGATCCACTCAGTCCCAGGCTCTCACAGAACAAGACAGCTCCACCAGTTTGCCAGCTGAGCCGATCACAAATGCTGCGGGAAAAGGAACAATGCCTGGATTCCTGGTCTCCTGGAACACCCTCTGTTCCTCCAAAAGGCTAAAAAGTCCCAAACTCGCATGCAATGTATGCCAGCTGAAGCAGTCGACCCTAGGCATGCTCAAGTGAGCTCGCTCCTGCAATTTCTTTGACGAGCAGCGTCTGTCTGCTGTCGGACCTGCGCAATGATTAAGCTTCAACTACAAGTTCACCACCGGTGCCCACTTTGGACGCACACCGGAATAGCTGTAGAAGTAGCAACGTTCAACCGCTCTCAGCTTGACTGAAAAAAGCGGTTGCTTGTAAATATCGATAGCTCTGTGGCTCCATTGGAGTTCTTGAGCTGCTGAAGTGGCAAGAGCCGCTGATTAAACCGCCGGCTCATTGAAATGCATCTGCGATTTGGAAGGCAAGCGAAATACCTTGAGAAACTCTGCTGGATTGGCAACTTCCACTGGTTGCTGCATCTTTTCTTGCGTTATTAGATGCGCTTCCGCCATTTTCATGGTAAGCTTCGTGACCTTCCGGTCCAACTGCCTGAGCTCAGCTTGCATGGCCACCTGGTCAATAACCCTGGCCGCGCCCTTGCACCGCATGATGCCATTGATGAACTCGTCTAGAGTTACCTGCTCCGGGGCAGCAGCAGCGCCGACAAAGTAGACCGTGACCTACCTACTCAAGTAATTATCCAAAAGCCATCAGAGGCCCCACAAGGCGAAATCAAGGTCCCAAATAGCGCTGATATAACTATAGCTACATCCTGGCGGAGAGAAGTTGCAGTTGCTGCGTATGGCTGGGCAGCATTGTACAAGCTCACGAGAATGTGTAAAGCTTCAAGCTCGCAGCATGAATGTCAACCGCGAAAGGTTTTCTGAGGGAGAGTGAAGTAGGGAATGAGACCCGGGGTGTGGTCTGCTGTCATTTATCCTAGCCACATTAGCCACAGTGATGATCGTGCCGCCACGGTTTTCCGTGTCTCGCTCTTGCACAAAGGCGATATGTTGCTTCCTGAATGTGTGGTGGACTTGCGACTGCTCCACGTTGAGGGCGGAAACTAGTTTGCCGCTCACGGTGATTGTACTTTGCGCGTTTCCTAATGAACGTGAGTAGGTGCTGACATGGAGTGCCTGTCGACCAACACAAATGCTCCGCATGCGTCAAGCAGCTCAACTATCCAGAAACAAAGACATACAAGGGCGGCAAAACGAAGGGCGAATTACCATCAGCCCATTCCCCTAGTGCTGCGCATGACGCTGAACGCTTCCTGACAAAAGTCGCACTTTACCATAAGATATATACATATATACAGCTCGTGTGAATGCAATGCCTCCAATTTGTCCATGTTATAGTTTTGTAGAGTCGCTCATACCGTGAATGTATGTTCTGGATCAAAGTTGCTTGCTGGGCTCTGTGGCTATGAAAGGACAGTCGCGAGCAGCGTAGTGTCATGACAGGGGTGCGCTCATACATCCGCAGACCAGTTTTGGGGCTTAGGGTTTAGGCCAAGCCAAAGCTGCTGAGCTATGGGGGATCAGCTTCCATGCATTGAACCTGCGGCACACACGAACAAGCCCAAGCGCACATGCCGCAGGGGCACGTGAGACGCTTCTTTGGCAGCCTTGTGCTGGAAGCACTCCGTTTGCCCGTTGGAAAAAAATCATTCCTTCATGTGGCAGCATAATGAAGAATCCCATCATTGAAACTGGATGGAACAGGTAAGGAAGTTTCCTGCGGCAAGCATTTCCTGCACACAAGGTCTAGACCTAGTGCAACAGCACGAATTGAGGAGTTCTGAGGGCCTACCCCAAATTCTACATCCTGTGACCATGAACAACGATGCTTGCCATCAGAGGGGAAGTGATGTTTGCTTGCAATGTCTTGCGAGGGATTGGTTTGCCCTTCTTGCGCCTTCCCATCACCATCATCAAGGATGTGGAACCTGGGTGAGTTTAGGGTTTTAGGGTTTAAGGTTTTAGGGTTTGAGGCGTTGAACATTTTGATTTAGGTCTCTCATAGCAGCTTCAGATCGCCAAACACAATTTCTTGCTAACCATGTCTTGCAACAGCGCAGTGCTCTCCTTAGCTGTCTCACGTCGCTTGAAGCACAAACCCTGAACTTCCCTGAACCCTAGAGTTTCAGAGTTGCCTAAACCCGGCCTTTGCTTTCGCTATACGTGGCCTGTTTGGGCTCTTCTTCGGAAGCTACTACATTACTACACGAGCTATGGTCTAAACTCCTAGCATCCCCTATGATACTCCCTATATAATTCCCTATGTAACCCCTTTTAATGAGTTTAGACTTTAGCTCACGTGATATTCAGCCGCGCATCGTGCAAGTCCACCTCCAAACTCTGAAAGTAAGCTTGGACCTTTGGCATGGCCAGTATTGCGTCCAAGCGCTGCTGGGTGATCATGCCGTCACCTTGGGCATAGACTACTTCTTGGTTTATGGACCTCGTTCCATCTGGAAACAGGCATTGGGAGTCTATGGGACTTTTTCAGTTCATCAGACGGGAGACGTTCAACCTGCGCTTGATGGTTCCAGACAATCAGATTTTCTTAACACGTGTTAAAAAGTTGTACGCTTAGAACAGTCTGGAAGCCTTCCATATCGATGGCCTGGAAATTCGATTCGAGCTTCCGGATGTACTCAGCCTTCTTCTTGAGTCCCTGGGACACCAGAAGTTCTGCATCAGAGTGCGCGGCATCCATCGTATCTTTCTGGCTTGTTCATATAAAAAATGAGGACAATCTTAATCCGTAATCTGCACAATCCCTGTCAAGGTCCCTGTCAAGGTGTTAATCTGTTCTAATCCGTAATCCCAGGTTGTGGGATTCCGTAAACCGCTGCCACTCCGTAATCCTACTAAGCATGAGCAGCAGTAGTTATAGAACCCTTTTGGCAATGATAGAAACACAGATAGCTTATTCTCAAGATGATAGGCCCCTTTTGGGTCTGACTTATATTCTGCACCTAATATTTAGGGGTACCAAAAGGGACCCTAATTTTGGGAACCCCCCCAGAAATAGCAGTGGCAGCAGCAGCGGCGGCGGCTTCAGGAGTGGTGGTACTGGTGCTAGTAGCGGCAGTGCTAGGAGTATTCATGGTAGTAATCATAATGGTGATTTAGGGTTTAGGGGTTTAGGGGTTAGGGGTTTAGGGTTATGGTAGTAATTATAATGGTGATAGTAATGTTGGCTAATAGCAATCTACCTCACATGGGGACCCTAGGCTTGAAAGGGAAGTGCCCATCCCACTAGCTCCCCGGGCAATTGAGTAAAAAAGCCATCAATTGACTCAATTGACTGGCCAACATTAGCCTTAAGACAACCTTGGGGTCTGGCCATGTAGGGCATTTGAGCCATAGTCTAAACTCCAAGTATCCCCCTTAATAACCCCTATAGTAGTCCACTATATAATCCCCTATATAACCCCCCTTTATAGCTCATTTGGGGACTTCAGGCTTGAAAACGAAGCAAACCCACAGCCCAACAGTAGTTTGTGGTAGGCAGGTAGGTTTGTAGGTAGGTAGGTACCTAAGTCGGTAGCATTAATTGCACTTTGAGTACTGCTACGGCCACTGCTCCCCCTTCTTGTCTACTCCTCCGCAGTCATGTATGAAGTCGGAGATGTATTTATAGTAGCTTAACGGAAACCGACAAAATCCGTAGTCCCCAGTCCGTAGATGCATACATAATCCGTAAAGGCCCTGAGGATTGAGCATTGCTTCAGTCCTTGATAAACAGAGCCGTGATGATGCGAATGACGGCAAAGGCCACAACTGTAATATATATGATGAACACCGCCGAGAACGCATGGCTAACTTTGTCGAGGACTGGTCGCGTATTGGTTGGCCAGTTGCCTGTCATGGGTGTTGAAGACATGGAGGCAATAAAACATGGCAGCCAAGCACGGCTGTGGGGCAGTTAGACCAGCCAAACTGGAAAGCACAATTAGCTCATTGTCTTCCTGCGAAACTCCGGGGGGCATTTCTTTATCAGCCTATGTCTGGCTCTGACCTCGGCTGCCTGCTGGAGAACTCTACATCTATAGATCTATGCGGCAAGGACCTGTACGCCTTCTTTGGCGCAGGCCTCCTCTACTACTACATTTACGCGAACTGGAAGTAGTAGAAGATTCAATTTTCAATATCCCTAAAAGTGCAGTTTTTGCCGCTGGGCTACGAGCTTTCTTGTTCAGCGTCTACACTTTGGAGCCTCAACAGTATCATTATGCTGTCGTTCTAGTGGGGTTGTTGTGCTCACATAGCATTTTCGCAGTGTTCAAGGGGTACGGGTTCAAAGTGTGAAGTTTCACGGCTTAAGGTCTTTCAGGCTCGAAGCTGACAATGTTCCAGGGGTACGAATTCCGAGTGTGGCATTTCAGTGCGTGAGGCTTTCAGGGATCCAAATTCGAAATCTTGAAGGCATTCGGCTTCAAAGTGTGAAGTTTCAGCGTTCAAAGTCTTAGATGTTCAAATTTGAAATGTTAAAGGGTGCCAGCCAAATTCTAAACAGCTGACTAGCTGACTGACAATTTTAGGTGTTGGCGTTTTCTTTGAAGTTGCTCAACTGAGCTGATTGGAAACACTGAAGAACTTAATGGCTGAGCTTCGCATTTTTGCCACTTGCATGGCCATACGGCATCGCAAGGTAAGATTTGGGATTGAAGGTTGGACCTGAGCCTTTCAGGGTCTTCAAGTGTCTTGAAAGGCTTTAAAAAGTTGAACAACCGGCAATGTTTTAGCTATCTTGCGTTTTGACCCCAGTACTACTTTAACAAGCAAAGCTTGACAAGAAACAGTCAATTTGTTTTTTGATTTGTTTGTTCAAGCCTTGGAGATGTGTTGTTGCCACAACCCAGGGCCCAAACAGTGCCAAAACACATACAAGTACCTCGCTTTTGTATTTTTGATCCTCGAACTAAAAAAGCAAAACATTTTAAACAATGAATTGAGTTGGATTTTCGTCCGGGATTTAGGGTGTTAAAATATTTACAGTATTCAAGAGTTGAGAATTAACTACTGAGCTTTGAAAGCTCTCCTCCGAATATTCTAAGAACCAAAACTACATCACCTGGCTATATGCTTGGGATTTAGGGTTGGAGTTGGGTTGTTATTCTGAAGCCTTTAAATGAAAAAGACAAAGAAATAATAGCCTATTTCGTGTCTTATCTTTGAAAAATTGCTTGTCCCTCGAGCTAAGCTTTGAGACAGTTAGAAAGCTCAAGAAAACAATTAATGCATTTAATGTATACATACATTCTCGTTCCGACTGGGGCAATACACAAAAAGTCCAGACTCCGTCAACCTCCTCGCCAACCTCTGGGCCCCTGTGCAAAAGATACATAATATGGACCATGAAGAGAATCAAGCACTTCTTGCCTGCAAATGTCAGCTCAAAAACCGTCAGAAAGGACCGGTACGCAGTGCCATACTGCCACCACACCCAAAGGCGGTCATCGAAGTCTGCTGTAGCATCTCCTATGAAGCCCTGTAATAGATTCCCCAAGGCCACCGCAAGCGTCAGCATGAAAACTGTCAACAACATCATCGACTCGAACAAGGACTTCACAAATGATTGGCAGGCTCTCAGCAGAACGTGAAGACCTTGGCACGGCTCGAAGACACGCAGTAATCGAACAAAGCGGAGCGCATTAAAGGCTCTAAACATATGCAGATCGACAGAGTCCCGTGGAATCGCGTTTGCGGAGTACACGAGGACAAGAACGCCCAAGTCCACCAGCCCACCCAAGGCTAGTAAGCTGTCGAAGGCATTAGCTGTGTTCTGCAGGAACTTTCCACGTTCAACGGAAATTCGCAGAAGCAGCTCGAAAACAACAAACAAATCAAACACCCCATCCATTGCCAAGCAGGCTGTCCGGACTCTGGTCAGGCTTTCAACAGAAGCGAAAAGTATCCCAGCTTCGGAACCTGCCACTCTGCCATCTGCCTCCAGCTCCAGCACGAGCAACATGCAGTTGAGGCAAAGCAGCGTGCCGCTGACCACGTCCATCCACTGAGTGTACCACTTCTCGACAAAGGTATACACCTTCTGCTCAGTTGGTGAGCTGGTCTCGGTCAAGCTACGGAGGCCCTCCACCACCTTTGCGCTTGGATCAGTCCGGGATGCCCTGGATGTCCGCCGGCCGGAAACACCAGCACTAGCCTGGGAAAGATGCAGCGAAGGGCAACTCCAAACGTAGCAAAAACAATTAACTTGGCAATCTGGGGGTCCTTCAAATAGTTCCTGTGCACCCTAAGTAAAATGCAGGAGAATATGGGGAGGTGTCTATGAAGCATTAAGTATTAAGGATGTTAGATGTTAGAGACATACTTTTGAGAAACCGCCCAGCTTAGCTGCTTGTTCACTTCTCTCCACACAGGTAGACATCGATTGACAAGGTTCCCGTCTATGTGAGCAAAGGCACGGAAACTCCTCGGTATCCCATGGCGCATCAGCCTCTCGTATGTTCGAGGCTGCCGAATCCTAAGCAGTGCATCAAAACATGGCAGACCGATGGAACCTTGCAGCCAAGCCGATAACATTCTCTTGCTCTTGCCACTGCCTGAGGCATCCCTCCCCGTCATTGGGCACAGTGCGCTGTCAGACGTTGTGAGGTGAGGTGAGTGTGGGTTTAAAGTTCAGGCTGAAGGCTGCTGGTGTGTTTACCATACCGAATGGTTGCAAGAAGTCATTGGAAGAATACTGCGAGGCTAATTGGCTTTCCGGGCAGTACTGCAGCAGGGCATCATGAAAGAATTGTTGTATTCGTCAACCGCAAAGTATGCCGGGAGTTCAGCTGGGAGGGAGCAATTTTACCAGCAGCTTGACAGTGAGAGAGAAAAGGAATGTCCCCTGTACCAGGCTTGCTCAAAGGATGCTGGCATACACACTGCTAAATTGAGCATGACTTGTGCTCCGAGAATCTCTCTCAATGTCTTACCAAGACGTTTCACATGAGTCTCATGGTTTTGTTGGTTTCGTCAGCCTGCAGCAGCACTTGCCCGTATGATCCTGTATGGATTTGACCATGAAGCACTGGACATGGGCTGTTTGCTTCGGATTCTCCTCATGTGTTCCTGCTGACGCTCTGCGTCCAGGGTGCTGGTACACATGAAAGACGAAGATTTGTAGCTTGCTTCCAAGCTGCATGACGATCAACAAGTGATCCGTGGCTCTGTTTCAACCTAGGTTTCGACTGCTTTGCTTCCTGTTTTCCCGCGAGCTCAGATACAGTACTAAGCCGGGACAAACCCGATTAAGCCAAGCGACCTCGCGAAAACCGCTTGAACCAAGCGGCGCTGCCTGGGCTCAGGAGAACGCTGAAGACTCTCCTCGTACTGTAAGGTCTGCTGGAAGGAAACCCGAAAGCACCCGGCCAGGTCGCAGAGCGTGCTGCTCATCTGCATGCTTCAAGAGTTCTCGCTCTTGATCATTGAGGGCCACAACCAGTGCCATGGCTTGGCAAGTAAGCCTCTCTCTGCAGCTCCAGGCTTGAGCCTGGAATGTCAGCATCGCCTCTGCAGGGCCACCCTCACCCGCACACCAAACCTGATAGCGCACAGTAGGCCTGCATCCCAGAAAGTCAAAACCTGGACGCTGAAAAGACTTTTGCAACAAAAATTCTGGGCCGCATGGTCAATCATAACCACCCTGGCGCACCGAATTCGCTGCATGCAGCGCGCACACTAGTAGAAACACGTACGATTCAGTGGTGAAAAATGGGTTCTGTGAGTTTCCGGCACCTGTTCTTCGTCCGCTTCTTCTTGCAGAGAGTGGCTACGGCCTGGCCCGGAACAACTCAAGTTGCGGCTGCAGACAAATGAATGCACGACCGTTTGCGGATTTTACTTATGAAAGGCGGTCGAACTCAACTCGGGCAGTGAAAAACTGTCAGATCCAAGCTTGTTCCATCTCCGCCTCTGGCCGAAGTTTGTGATTCTGTGAGACCAACCTGCCTGCACTTCCCTGCACAGTCGCCCGAGCAGGAGCTTTACAGACAGCTGCCCAGAGCCAATATCGGCAGCACCACGCCGGTAAGCATGCGCTTAGTGCTGCTTCTCTGCCCCCAGCCAGCGCTGGTCACTGGGAATACTACCACATCCTGCGGATACTGAGTACCTCAGGAGACTCAAGCAGCAGGACGAGCAGAAACCGACAACAGCAGCTACGGCAGCAGCAGCAACAACATTAAGGAAAGGTCCAGTCATGCTGTAGCCTTTGTTTTGCTGTGGGTTCCAGATTCAAACAGAGGGAGAAGAACATGTAGTCTGTGCTCATCAACTCAACGTGCAAGAAAGCAAGATGCACAAACTCAAGCCTGCAGAAATGACATCTGAGCAATCAACGCATGGGCATGCAGAAGATGATATGTCTGACCACTCTACTGTCTTGCGCAGGCCAGTATCTTGATCATTCCGCTCAATAGTTCAGGAGAAACTACAGTGCACTCGTCGAAACAGCATAACAACAGAGACCACGCATCATTTGATTTGGCAGGCACGTAGAGGGAGCGTCCCCAATCCATATCACGACAACATGTCAAAACAGCCAACGGGCAACAGCCAAAAGCCAGGAGCAAGGAAACAAGAACAACGACAACCACAACCACAACCAGAACCACATCCACCACCACAACAACAACAACCAC
>CAJNIZ010026991.1:64060-74903 GCA_905231905.1 Symbiodinium pilosum | reverse complement strand
CCGGACTTGTTTGGGGGAGGGGGGGGGGGCGAGGGGTTTTATAATCAGAACCCCCCATTAATGTTAGCTGGAAAGGGAATTATACAGATTATGCGTCTTATTGCGGAAAATAGCGCTAGCTAACAAACTTTCCTCCTAAACAACAAACCCAAACACTCACCTCGAATTACTCTAGTTCAAGGAACGAAGGAATATATATCTTTAGAGTAGCGCCTAGATCATCCCAAAGCAGAAAGTAAGTTCCATCGTCTTTTCCCTTGCTTCCTTGCTTCTCTAGTAACAAGAGGTAAGCTACACAACGCCTAAATACCCCCCCAGGCTCTAGTATGTTGTCAATGTTATTCTCCATGGCCATGTGGCTCTCCATTATTCGGGTATAAGGTATACTCCCTAAACCCTAATGACATGAGAACAGGAAGCCCTAAACCCTAAACCGTATTGAGGTAAGAAGAGGAAGCACGAAACCCTAGATCGTATTGAGGTAAGAAGAGGAAGCCCTAAGCCCCAAACCCTACACCGTATTGAGGTCAGAAGAAAAAAGAAGAAGCTCTAAACTCCAAACCCGATTGAGGCAAGAAGAGGAAGCCCTAAACCCTAAACCTTAAACCCTAAACTCTAAACCCTAAACCCTACACCCTGAACCCTAAACTCTAAACCCTAAACCCTTAACTCTAAACCCTTAACCCTTAACCCTAAAGCCTTAAACCTTAAACCCTAAACCCATGGAAGAACAGGAGGCATGGCCTGCACTTCCTCCGGCAAAGCTGGATTTGTTGGATCCTGGAAATAATCAAAGACTGCCTGCGCAAAGAGGATGGCAAACCTTTGCTGGCTCAAACGAAATGAAACTTAGCTTGGGTACTGCCCCCACCCTGTAACAGTTTCTAGCAGGGGTCATATTAAGGCCTATATAACTAAGAATATCATAAAGATTATCCAGCTGTTACAGAGTGGGGGCAGTGCCCGATACAGAGGTCCAGACAAATAAAGCATAGTTGGCGAATGTCTACTTCCTGCAGGGAATTTTTTTCCTCACAATACAGGACCTAATATACATGTATATATATATATATGTATCTCTCTCTCTCTCTACCACAATATACTATAATCCTTATTATGGGGACCCCCAGAATGATAGCCTTAATTTTGCCAAACAAGAAGCAACCTAGCCCTACAACCCTGAGTCCCTCAAGACGGGGTTTAGGGTTTAGAGCTGAATTTGTCGCCATGTGCAAATAAGAAGCACGTAGACTATCAGGCCTCAGTTGCTCCCAGATTACCCTCCCTAAAAGCATGGAATTCCACGGAGGCTCCCTCTTCAAAAGGCAATAGCGCTTGTAGGGTTCCTGTTTCGTCGGGAAACTATCAACCGTAGCGTTGTGGACGGAAGCTGGAAGTTTCTTCTACTGTTGGAATTCCAGTCCTAACCCCTAAACCCTTACCCGCTGTCGCAAAATTCCAGATTTGGTTAAGTTTACGGTTCAAGAAACGGTTAAAAGTTACCCACCAGGCAGGCAAGACGCCCAAGAGGAGCAAGGCCCAAAAGAGAGCTTTTACTGTGTGAAGGATCGATTGCACCAGCATCCGCAGTGCAAGAATGAAGCGAAATATTCGCAGAAAGTGGGCCGTCTTCCTTACGTGGCGCTTCCCTGCGGAAAAACAAACAACTTGTAGGTTCATACCGGTCACATGCTTGAAGGCTTACGACTTCATGCCACACACTGAAGTCCGGAGCTGTCAAATCTTCTGTCTGGCATGTCAGATGGCATCAAAGTATGGAAAACATGAAGATCTGAAAGCATAAGTAGGTATCCCTGAACCAAAACGGAAACATCTAACTCCTGCCGCCATCCGCACCGGCCCTGAACTCCACACTCTCGTTATTCATACAAAAAATCCTGTATGGCCTCAGTATACTCCAATGCCCTAATTCCCAAGGTGTAAGGTAGTGAGGGCCACACAAGATTTATTACCATCCACACTCTTATCGCTAAACACCTGAGCTTCAGGACACGAGTGAGCCGAACGATGCGCATGGCTTTCAATGTCGACAGACCAGATATGCTATCTCCGTAATCTTCCTGGGCAATTTGGCTTATTTGGATTCAGGACTATCTGATTTAGGGCTTATAGAAGGACTGCATGCATCCCATTGAAACTTCTACCTGAGCTTGGAACATACATAGTTCAGGTCCTTTGAATGTTTGTTTGTCCGCATCGTTCTTAACCATACCCCTAAGCCCTATGCCCCTGCACCGCCTAGAGTTCAGGGTTTAGTGATTTGGCTTCTGGCCATGCATAAGACCACAAAAAAATCGTGACGTTGGGGTTTAGGATCAAAGGACTGAGGTTCTAGAGTTCAGGGTTTAGAGTACTTGCCTTGCGTAGAGAACTCATGAAGGTCGGTCTGGTATGCACTATTACGGATGCATATACCATCAAAAGCAACAACAGGATCCTTCCCTACAAGCTGACACACCACCCCAGCACCGCGCCTCGGAAGATAGCTGTTCTCTAACATGGGGACTATATCGGGCTCCACGTTAGCTTGTGGAATAAAATTTGCGTCAACACTGACCTGGCTGCTTGTAGCACTGCCTCAACAATCTCCAGCAAAATGTCCCACCAGGCCTTGGGTGGATAATGCAGGGCTAGGGTTTAGGGTTTAGGGTAGGGTTCACGGCGAAATTCAGGGCTTAGGGTTGGGAGCTTCAGGGTTAGGGCTGAGGCTTGTAGATGATATTGTTTAGCTGGGGAATGCTTGAAAGCCACCAAGGCGCCACTTACTTACTTGAAGGTTTCATGAAGTAAGTATGGTCTATGGATTGGGGACGAGGGCTTGGAGCTTCGGGTTGGGGTTTAGGGTTCAGAGTTTGTAGTAGCTACTGCTTTGGAAAGCTTGCCGTACCAAGGCCTCCCAGTCATGCAAACAGCGGAGTTAAAACTCACGCCAAGCTTTCTATGATGTGGGCACTTAGGTCTTAGTGCTACAAGGCTCCAAGAAACTTGAAGTCTTGTAGCCAGCCGACACAGAGCCCAAAAAGCTACTGCTTGGCGAAATGACACTTACTACAAACTGTGCGACCCACACAAATCATGCTGGTGAGGTGGCCAACATGTAGGATTATATCTGTAGCCGCAATGACCTTTTTGGGAATGCCCATACTACACCCTAAACCCTCTAAAACCCTAAACTAACCCCACAAACGCCAGGAAGCCGTGGCCACAATAAGCGTGTCCAGCAAGGCCCATCCCCAGTCTTCGGAGCAATAGTACCGGCATCGGCTATCGGCAAGTCGTAGGAGGAGCTCCCCCTGACGTCACTTTCCCAAACGGTCCATGCAGCTATATAGTATGTTCTAGGGTTTAGGGTGGGTATATAGTATACACTTAGGGCTCAAAGGGGTCTACTTTAGGGCCCAGGTCTATACTATGTAGCCATATGGACCCTTTGCTGGGACTTTACGGTTTGGGGGTTGGGGCATGCGTAAGGGAGGTATAGGGGCACTCAATGTCTTAGTCAGCCAACAATAAGAACGCTGCAGAACGCAAAGAACGATGAGACGGAAACTACCACAACGGGTTGTATAAGGTTCAGGGTTCAGGGTCTAGGGTATACAGGGTGGGGTTGTATAACAGTCATACAGGGTTACGGGTAAGTTATGCGTGTAGGGTGTTGCATGTGTCTTCTGTAGAACTCGACCACTAGAAAACCTTATGCTTTGGGCATCCAGCACCAAGTCCCACACTCCAACGCTGTAGAACGTTTACAGATCTGCCCTAAACCCTAATTACTCCCTAAACCAAACCTAACACAGGCAGTCCGAAGGCCTGATAATTTATTTGGCTGTGAATAGGGAATGGGGGAAGGGATCTCTATAGCACAGTGGCCGCTATACAGTGGTAAGCCCTATACAACTCCCAACAATAATGAAGTAGCTTCCATGGCTTTCATTCCTAACAAGTAGGGAGATAATGCTGATGTTTCATTTGCTTTTCGATTTGATGAGCCTTTCCTAGACCCAAAACCCTAAGCCCTAAATCCCAAGCCCGAAACCCAAAGCCCTATAAACCCTAAGCCCTAAAGCCTAAGCCCCATTTCTAACCAGCTGCCAGGAAGAACGTGGAGAAGGAGTAGCTGAGAGCCCTGTAGACAGCGAGCCGGGGCTCCCCATCCAAAACCTCGATGGTGCTAAACTGGGTTGCTGTTTAGGGTTTAGGGATATTATCCCCCTATAATGGAGAATCAAATGGAAAAGAAAATGGAAAATGAAATGGAAACTGGGGGGAATATAGGGATTTAAGGAAGTAAAATGAGTGGGCGCGGTTTAGGGGTTTCGGGTCTATAGGGTTCAGGGTTTAGGGATTACATGGTTCAGGGATTAGGGTTTGGGGTTTAGGGCTTAGAGTCTATTTATACTGAACTCCTTAACGAGGGTTATATAGGAGATCATATAGGGACGATTACAGAGCTTATTCAGTCGGATAACAGGAATTTAGACGAGAGCCTTTGTGGCGCTCTAAGGCTATGAAGAATACCTACATCGGGCCCAAAACTGTTATCACTACTACCTACATTTGGAGCCTCAGGGCTGTACAGAAATTGGGAACACTGCAGACCCTGGACATAGGACATAGAGGTTATTAGAAGGGGATCATAGGGTCCCTATTCAAGATTTCCAGGCTGCGGGGTCGAGAACGTTCACAATCCTGTGTCAATCATAGTGCTGACAGTTGAGGTGTGATCCCACGGATGCCATGACTCTAAGCCTAGACCCTCCTCCTACCCTGTATTAGGGCCTAAGTACCCACTATTAGGGACCATATATCCCCAATTAAGGGTACAAGGAGGGTCCTGGAGCATCCAATACTCCCCCTGTAAGCAGCTACTGACAACACTGCCATCTAGCAGAGCGAGTCCTAAGGATCCAAGCACCCAAATGGTATCTTATGTGAGCCCTAAGTATCTACACAGGAACCCGTTCGGGGCCAAAGTACTTCCGATTCGACTACTGGGCCCTTAGCCACCCAAATGGTCTATGGATCAGCCATGCAGTCAGTTATAATTATAAGGGGCCAAGGAAGGATCTCCAAAAAAGGGCTAGCTGCAGCTGAAGCGCCATCCCTTCTACGTGACATAGGGGCCTAGAAACAGCCACCAGCATCATCATTTGCCGTCTATCTGAAGCACTCTTTCTTTTGATATGCCCGAAAAATCACGGAATCTAAGAGCTTCTGTAACTTGCGTTGGTAACTGCTAAAGCTTTCACATGAACAGTGAAGTGATTTGACCGTAGTTCGCCCGTACGCATGTAGAGTGTGTGTGTGTATATATATATATACATTCTATCTTGTCGAGGTAGACCCTTGCCTCCTACATCGCTCCTCCTTTCCCCCTAATAATAATTGTCGTCCCCACCGCCCCCACCCCCTTGTGTGTATACTCCGACCCATATTTAATATTAGTGGGGAGGGGTATTTACCGTGGGACCGGATTATTAGGGGGAATATGATATAATAGGGTCTTCTTGAAATCCGATTGAAATCGAATGAAACCCGTCTAGATCACGGAAAAGACGCTAAAATCGAATCAAAGACGGATCAAACCAATCAAAATCGTAACAGGGCCAATGAAATTCGAACCAAATATCAAGTGAAATCTAATTTTTCAGTCAAAGTAAAACTATCTAAAACCAATTTCTAGGTGTAATCAAACCAATGACAACCTATATTTATTTAAAGTCTAAGTGGATTCTAGTTAGAACCTGGTTAAAACCAATTGGAATCTAATTAACACCGATTTACAACCTAATTGGCTTCTTCTTAAACGCGATTCACAAGCAACATGACCCCAATTAACGTCGCATTCAGCTTTGCTATGAACTCCTTTATAGAAACTGCTCAACAACCATCAAAATCTAGGAAATTATGGAGATCCTAAATCCTGAAAAGTCGATCTACTATGCGTCTGAAATCTTTGTAATGGTCACTTGTCATAAACCCCTGTTTGATGGCTTATAAGATATGCCTAGCTTTCCTTCCCCCACCCACCCTTACATAGCAGTAGGGGCAAGGTTGAACTAGAACTTCGGATCTCAGTGTGCTTTTCGGACAGTCACGTTGTATCCATGTTTGCCAGTGTTGTTACCTACTATATTGGGGCCACATTTTATACTCGGGATGGGGGAGTATTCAATATGAGTGGGCGGGGGCGATTTCTTTCCAAGAGCTGCGTAGTTGGGATTTGGACACACGTGATGGAGGTACATGGGTTTGCGGGAAGCATGTCATGATCAGCCACTGGGACCGAAGAAACAGATAACTAGACAGCACATAGCAGCTTTTTCAGATAATCCCTACGCGATCTTTAACTAAGAGGCTATTGAGTTGGTAGGGTGCAGCGGGTTCCCGACTACGTTTTTTGGAATCTTGGAGGACATGTAGAAATAAGGGAGAAACAGCGAAAAGTCAGATGAAAAGTTAAACAACAGCTGGGTTTATGCAGGGGTTTTGTCGTTTCATTTTCGGGAAATCCCATACATGGTCACGGGTGTAAAGCCCCGGCAAGGGGCGTGGACGATGCAAGAAGCTACATCATTAGATGGGGTTTGTAGGCGAGAGCGGTAGCCAGAAATGCAACAGATGGGAACAACACTACTACAATACTACTTGTCAGGCACTGCAAGCACAAGGGCTATGTGGCCTTTTTGCAGGGCGAACATCGAACGTATGCCGTTCGTGCTAGGCCGGAACTTTGCATATGGCATATCCTACATTATACGAGCATGCAAGAGAACATCAGCCCTCGCTGTTTGCAAACTGTCACAGTCTCACTCCGTACGCCGACGCTTGAGAGTCGACCCTGACATCATGCTCTTCTCGGCCTCTAGCAGCAGCCGAACAACGTCGTCATGGCCGCAATGCTGTGCAATGGAGATTGGAGTCTCGCCATCGTCGGCAACCCTGTCCTTGTCAGCATTGGCCTCCAGCAATAGGCGAACGATGTCCAAGCGGCCTCTTTCTGAAGCAATGAACAGCGAAGTTCTGCCAAAATCGGTGGCCTTGTCCTTGTCAGCGTTGGCCTCCAGCAACAGGCGAACGACTTCCAACTGGCCTATTTGCGACGCAATGAACAGCGGAGTTGAGCCACCAATGGTGGCCTTGTCCTTGTCAGCGCTGGCCTCCAGCAACAGATGAACGACTTCCAAGCAGCCCTCTCGCGACGCAATGAACAGCGGAGTTGAGCCACCATTGGTGGCCCTGTCCTTGTCAGAGCGGGCCTCCAGCAACAGGCGAACGATTTCCAACTGGCCCTCTCGCGACGCAATGAACAGCGGAGTTGAGCCACCATTGGTGGCCTTGTCCTTGTCAGCGCTGGCCTCCAGCAACAGGCGAACGACTTCCAACTGGCCTGTTTGCGACGCGATGGACAGTGGAGTTACGCCACCATTGGCGGCCTTATCTTTGTCAGCATTGGCCTCCAGCAACATGCGAAACGCTTCCAACTGGCCCGTTTGCGAAGCCATGAACAGCGGTGTTGCGCCAGTATCAATGGCCTTGTCCTTGTCAGCTTTGGCCTCCAGCAAGAGGCGAAGGACTTCCAAGTGGCCTATTTGCGAAGCTATGAACAGCGGTGTTTCGCCAGTATCAGTGGCCTTGTCCTTGTCAGCGTTGGCCTCTAGCAATAAGCGAACCATTTCCAACTTGCCTTCTTCCGAAGCTATGACAAGCGGAGTTGCGCCAGCATTATCCGCTTTGTCCTTGTCAGCGTTGGCCTCCATCAGCAAACGCGCAGCTTCAGCGCATCCATGGCCACAGGCAAAATGCAGGGCAACCCGCGCGTCTGCATCTTCCGCGTCTGGATCTTGAGGCCTTTGCAAAATCTGCTCTATCGCGGGGATGTTGTTGTCGGCAGCAGTCTGCTGGAGTTGCCGTATTTGGTCCTGGGAGCTTGCTTCAAACGGCCGCAATATGAGCTGGAGATCCATGGGGCCCTGCAGCACCACATCATCAGCCAGCATCTGGCCATCGAAAAGAACTAGCCGCTGCTTGAAGCGTTGCTGCCCAGTGAGGCGGTGCAACTGGCGCTTGATGGCAAGCACCCGGACGGGTTGCTCCTCCATATCCGTAACAGCGATGGCGAGGGCTTCTTCGCCCGAAGCCTTGAACACTCGCAACATGCAGTGCGAGAGCAGCGGCGCTTAGGACAGGGCGAAGCAAGCCATTGTACCGATTGTTTGGTTGCCCATGTGCCCCCTAAACTTAGCCTAAAAACTTAGCCTAAAAACTGGATCCCTAAACTCTGAGCCCTGAGTCCCTAGACTAAGTTGAGTCTCCAAAGGTGGCATTGAAGGCATAATTTGAAACCTTGGAATATAGGTTCCAACACATTAACTTTTTCATGTAACAATAATCACCCCAAATCAAAAACTTGAAAACTTGCCGCGATTGAGCCCAAAAAGTGAAGCTTTAGAGTTTACGGCTTCAACGTAATCGCTATTCACCCAAGAAGAAAAGGCAATGCTTGTTGCAAGAACATAGGGAAGCCTTCATTCCCCCCTTGCAGGTATTAGGGGTCACAACACGCTTGAATTAAGAACAACTACTGTCAGGGGGATCACGCGCTCAAACCCTAAACCTACATGAAAAGGATCCCGGCATGTATCTGGCAGTAGCCTCCTTCATTCCCTGTCATTAAATGCAAGACGAAGGACCGGCTCCCACACCGAAAGCATCCCATTAGGCAGAAACCCGAAACCCTAAAGTCGAGGCTTTAGGGCTTTTACCCTAAACCCCAAACTCAGTTAAGTACACCTGGTTTGAGGCCTAATTAATTTTGGTGTCGGCCCTTTTAGAAATAATCTTGGGGGCAGATGTCAGCGTTTGAAATTCTGGGGAATCCGTATTTTGCATGGTGTGGGGAAGGTTTGTATTTGGGGAAGGGATTTATTGACAGTAACTCAAATCCTATGAGGTCCAGAAGCTCTCTGGATATCAAAGCCGATGAAGATTGCATTCCCCAATGTGATCATGGCGAAGAAGACATCGAAAGCTGGATGGTGAACAATTCCTTGGCTGCCGTTAAGGGGAATCAAGATTATGATGTTCATGGGCTCATTCCTCTATGCAACATGGCCTTGTGCCTCCCAAAAGGATCTCGGCATAGTCTTTCAGAAGAAGCCTGTAGTCCCTCGTACACCCTATGATTACCCGTGGTCCCTAGGGCTGCCCTTTGTTGGACAGGCACCGTCTAGCCTTCCGTAAGAATAACCTAGATTCGAGAAGACCACGGCGTTGAATTGCTATCCATGCTCCTTCAGGCACTTGGGGATCAGGATCAGGTTTAGGGATTCTACCGCGGAAGGTTAGGTTCACTTACTAACTGGGGCTTAGGAATTAAGGTTTAGGGTTTAGCTGAGGGAACTACATGGGAAGGGCAGGTTTACTTACTAACTGGTCCTGTTTGGAAACACACAATCACTGGGGGTGACCTATATCAGGCGGGCTACGCACTTGCTGCTGTACAACTCTAAACCCTCAGCCCGAAAAAAAAGTGTTAAGACGCCCCATAGGGGGGGCTAGGTATGTAGGGTTTAGGATTTAGAGTGTCTTATTGAGAACTAGGCCTGGGGATCTCAAGATCTGCGTCTGATGGTGCTAGTAGATGCCATACCACCAACAGCAAACCCTGAACCGTTTGAACTTTGAGTCACCGCACCCTTTGAAGCTCAAATCGTTGTGCGACCCTCGATCCAAGACCGCATACATCCAACGCCCGCACCTGCAGTCTACAACCGTCTGCATGGGTAAGGTGGACCCCCCACCCAGTAATAGTGACTATAAAGGATAATAGGGACTGTATTAGGGTCCTCTTATATTCGTATTATACCACTATTACAGGGCGGGGGGTCCTCCTAATGCATGGGAGTTTCCATTGGTTGCAAGGTCCCTTCTATACCCCAATTTACTGCAGCTCGCCTTATACGTACTTCCCAAAAAAGGTACCTAAGTTTTGGAACCTGCACATCCTGACGGCCAGAGCAGTCCTTGTCTGAGTATTCCCCGGATTCGCTGAGAAGCGTTTTCGCATACTCATTGACTGCGCGTTCTCCTCAGCTAGTCATTTCCTGCCACTGACTTGTTTCATCAGCACTCTCCCTGAACAAGCCCTGCCAATGCATATTCCTGCATGCTCTAATATGATCACTGTGAAGCCCTGTTGGGCATTCTAGCTTGGATTCGCAGACCCGGACAACAACATAAGAGCCATTGTCTAATCTCCTAGTATCCCCACTCCACTATATAATCCCCTATAGAAACATCCCTCAAGGAGTTTAGACTATAGCTCATAACAACACAGGAACATTTTCAGACTGGGCGGCAAACTTAGCAGTAGTAACAGGTGTAGGTTGCAGCCACACCATTCAGCGTTTGGGGTTAAGGATATAGGGGTTCGTGTTCGGGATATAAGGTTTAGGGTTTGTGATATATGGTTGAGATTTCAGGGCTGGTTGCTAAGCCAGCCCCAAAGAGGACAGACCCCCCAGAAGGACTTCCTCACAGGGAGTTCTTTACAAAGGACTGTCCTTGCTGAGGGCCCCCAACGAGCAACCCGACTAGGATTTAGCTGCATGACACAAGTCTAGCAGAAGGTATTACCCTAAACCCTAAACCATTAATTGTAGCCTGCAAGCTTCATAACCTTCTCCTGGATACCTCCTGAAACTAAAAGCTACCATTGATGGAAGAAAGCCTCCATCTTTCTCGGTGCCCTAAATCCCAGGAACTACAACAGTTCAGGTTATATGGGGTTTCCCAAATGGGTACCATTTTGGGGGTCCCA
>CAJNIZ010026991.1:46944-60185 GCA_905231905.1 Symbiodinium pilosum | reverse complement strand
CTTGGTTGGCCTTTTGGAGCCCTTTTAGGGTCCTTATGAGAATAGATCAATATCAATTAAAAGGGTTCTGGGTTGGCCTTTGGAGCCGCTTGAAAAATCTCTGGCTATAGGGTCCTTATGAGTATATTCAGATATCCCAAAGGCCAGCCCAGGGTTTACCTTAGATCCGGAGGACCTGCATTTTTCGGGTTTCATATAAGGAGTTAGATTACAAGGAATGAAGACGGTCTCGAGAGGAAACCATACTACGAAAGAGTAGACCTAGACCCTCCTCCTACCCTCTATTAGGGCCTAAGTACTCACTATTAGGGACCATATATCCCCAATTAAGGGCTACAGGGAGGGTCCTGGTACTCTAATTACAATGGTAAAGGTCAGAGACTCTAGGGGATCCCCTCGTTATAATTTGGTTTTCCCTACATGAGCCCGGGTTCTGTAGGCAAAAACGGGATATTGGTTACCTCAACCCCCAAAATTAGGACTGCAGTATAGTCATATGATAACTACAGGGTCCTTCTTGTGGGGTTGGGGTAACCAAAATCTTCTCATGCGCAGGGGCAACGAGGAAGGAATAAGTATTCTTCTTGAAGGGTCAGACCCTCAGTTCCAGGGTTAGCTTTGGGTCCTGGCCCCGCTCATTAACGGTTTATGATGTGGGTCATATGAAAGGCTCTATATGAGCAACAGTCTAAACTCCTGAATAACCCCTGTAGTACTCCCCTTTCCCTATATAGCACCCTGTAAGGAGTTTAGACTATGGCTCATATACTTATATGAACGGTTAATGAGTTTGTCAGTATCCAAGCTTGGCTTCCTTTTCTTTACCACGCTAACATAGATCGCTCCCAAGGAGCCAAATCGGGTTCATTGTTTGCTTGGAGGAGGGTAACCCCAAACCCTACATCCGAAACCCTAAACCCCACATCCTAAACCCTCAATCCTAAACCCTCAATCCTAAACCCTAAATCATAAACCCTAAACCCCTAAACCCAAAACCCTAAACCCTAAATCCTAAACCCCGCACCCTGAAACTCTACAGCCCCCCTTAAGCAGATAGAATATGGTTTTGGGTATATTATGAGAAGATCCCCATATACCCCATATTCTATCTACTTAAGGGAGACTGTAGCTCTTGGAGCTGGGTAACAATGGTGACGCAGGGCTTCCGAAGCTTCCGGACCTCGACTTTCCAAGTGGCTTCAGTCTCGGGTTTTGGGTTTAGGGTTTAGGGGTTTAGGGGTTTGGGGTTTAGGGTTTTGGGTTTAGGGGTTTTGGGTTTAGGGTTTTGGGTATATGGGGCTTCCAGAAATGTAGAAATTATCGGGGGGTGCATATGTTACAAAAGGTGTTCTTACTCATATGTGTCTGTATACATACATATATACAGGGACCAGGCGTGTCCCAGAACAAATATAGGTCCCTTCTTGGAGGTATGAATAACAAGCATTGTAACATGTAACGTCTTCGTCGAGGCCCCCTGTTGGTGGATGCTCCCATATAGTTCAGGGCCTAAGGCACAACTCTTAAGGTGTTTTACGGAGCATATGGCATATGGTTTTGCAGTTTAGCTTCTCGGGTTCAGGTTTCATAGAGCATCGGCATGTCATCAAGGTATATGCAATCCTGGTTTACGGCGTTTGTGCGTAACGATGGGGATTGCGGATGCTCGTGTGTGGTATAAGTTGGCTCAGGCGCGGCATTAGAGCTTGATGAGCTTCACAAATCAAGGATCAAGATGCCATAAACAGACCTTAAATCCTACAAGCAGGTGGCGCTGATATGCTGTAGCCACGCTGTAGGCCCAGGATCTAGGGTGAGTACTGTGATATTCAGATCTCAGGGAGATCCAGGGACAGCATCCAACTCTGAAAGCTATGACTACTTGGCAAAGCACTTAGGCCAACAAAGAGTCGACTTGTGTAGTAAAGTGTTCCTACGCAGCTATTCAGTGCAAACTCTGAAGACACGCCGGGTGGCGCTGCCCGCTTCAGGAGAAGCTCTTGCGTGTCCAGACGCTGTAGCAGCAAGTCATGCTGGCAGTGAAGTGTCTTCAAGAGCCTGAGCAGAAGCATTCAACAGCCACGCCGTTTAGGGGTCAGGATGAACGCTCCACCCTTGTAGAAAATCCCCGCATAAGCCCATCACTGTACAACCAAAACACAGATGAAACATAGTAATTACAAGGGTAGGGAGGGGCTTATATGGCTCTAGACAGGCTGGGCGTTTGGGGGTTTAAGGCCTCAGGGCTTCGCGAATCCACTCACAGTGAGAGCCGCCAGGACAGCAGCAACCCTGCAAGACGTCGGTTTGCGAGTGGAAGGATTTCTCTGAGATGCTAGGCCCTGCTGAGAGATGGGTTGACGCTTTGAAGTTCTAGGGTTCAGAAATTCGGGATTGTGGCTAGAGGCTTAGGCTTCAGGAGGGATTAAAGAACTTTGACAAGGACTCTGCGAGCGCCCATACGCACAAGAAGGCCAGCGTCCCGGAGTGACATCAGGATAAAGGTGGACCCGAATCTCAAGACTCTTCCTGGGTGGGCGTCAAACGATGGTGCAGCGCACGATTTGCCAGCTCCAAGCACTGGACTGGGCATGCCAGATGTATCATTGTCTAAACTCCTAGTTCTCACCCTAATAACCCCTATAATCCCCGATATAACCCCCTTTACGGAGTTTAGACTATAGCTCAGGTGTTGAAGAAATCCCCTGAGCCCCAAGCTTCCGAGCCCTGAACCCCGAACCAAAACTTGGAAGAGGCGCAGAGCAGTTTCTGGCCGAACAGAGACGGGAGTTTCACCATCGAAGAAAACTGTCGAATCAGTCATGGCCTCCTGGCTGCCCGATGAAGGCTAGGGTAGAGTGTCTATAGTTGGGGGCTTAGCGCAAGCAGCTAGCAAGGAATGGAGGATTGGAGCTACATGAGTTATAGTCTACAGACTCCTACACCCCTTAATATCCCTATAAGACTCCCTATATGATCCCTTATATAAGCCACTTTAAGGAGTTTAGATTATAGCTCACATGGTTGTCTGTACGATGGTCCTATCATTATCCCCTAGAACTCACTAGCCTTTATTAAGGTTGGGGTGATATTACGGTTACATCGGGGTTATACTAGGAACATGGAAAATAAAATGGAAACTACGATTTAGGGTCTAGAATTTAAGGTTTAGGGTTGCGAGGTACGAGGCTTCGTGGCAAAGCGAGATATACTGCTGATGCCATAGACATCCCGCCCGACCATAGCATCCTAGAATGCCGCAATAATCCCTGAGGTACAAATTTCTGAGGGTCGTGCAAGGCATCAGCCGCAGGAACCACGGTGCGCGTGTCTCTGTATTCTGATGGGACCCGACGCGGCAAATGCGATGAATACCGAAATTTCTTCCATGGCCCTGAGCCACTAATACCTCCGGAATTCTGGAAGTTCAGTATACTCTGCTGGGTTGCGGTTAAGGAATTTAAGTTAAATTCCATACTAAGGAGCCCCTATTATCTACTATATACCCATATTGTGGCAACTTAGCTTTAAGTTCCTTAGCAGCAACAGCGTCTAAGGGTATGCAGGATTTTCAGCTTCAGCAGCATGGGTCCGCGGGCGTAATCGGACCCGGGGTCTAAACTGACCTGATGCGGGTCACCACGGTTGAATCTAAGTGATCCCCTCCCCCTGCATTATGAACCTTGTAGAAAATATTCCCGTTGTGGTAGTCTAATATCTACGGATTAGAATACAGGGGGGGATGGGGTTCTTTGGGGGGCAGGACTATATCCGCGTGTCTGGCTTGGAATGCCGAACGAGGAATTCCAAGCCCCTGCACGGTGTTTATTCTCACAGCAATCGTTGCATGACTTTCCATAAGGATGGTCCAGCGAATCTATCCCGAAACTCCTAATCCCTATGCCGTTGCGTAAGCCGTTTCGCAGCAAGAGGCCTGTGCCTGAAGCCATCTAAGCGGGCTTGACTTACATCGAGGCTGATGCGGAGGGCTTAATTAGGGCTCATGATGGAGGTTTTTAGGGTTCAGGGTTTAGACTTTGAGGTTCTGGGTTTAGGGTTATAAAAGGATTGTTAATGGGAAACCCCAAACAGGGAACCACAAAAATATTGTAGGAATGAAGCAGGAATGCACCTACCAGGGTCCTTATGGTCCTATTACATTCCTACTATATTCTTGGGGTCCCTGTTTTGGGGTTCCCAATAAAGTCCTCCTTAGGTTAGGATCGGGAGCCAGGCCTCAGGATTGTGGATTGAGAGTTTGAGATTCCCGGCTGGCGACTTGGGATTTAGGGACTAGGACCCTAAACCCTAAACCCTAAACCCTAAACCTAGGGTCCAGGATCCTGTGCTGGGGGTTTCGGGTGCAAGGAATGGGGTCAATATTGACTAAGGGTTGATCAGGTTCTCGTTTGGGTTCTTGGTACTGCCGGTGTTGGTTTAGGGTTTAGGGTTTGGGGTTTAGGGTTCGCGCACCCCCAAACCCCAAACCTAAACCCTCAGCTCCTTAATCCCTTCACCCTAGATTTTAAACACCGAACCTGCAAGCCCTAAAGTCTGGTTTCTACCAAGATATCGGGTCCCCGTATTGGAAAGTCTGCAAGAATCCAAATATCACAAATGCTATCCTAAATGGGCCTGTGGGCTTGTGGGGGTATCAAGGCATCCACGATGCAAGGGTCTGTATGCAAATGTAAAAGTTGTGGTTTCTTTAGCGACGTATGCTTCACATGATGCCCGCAGAGACCCTCAACCCTAAACCGCAAAACCTGAACCATAGCCCTTGAACCCTGAACCCTATATATAGAATTAGGCCCTAAACCCTAACCCCAGAACCTCTAAACCCCAAAAACCTAAAAGAACCCTGGGTGGTAAAGCAAGTGAGGCAAGACTACACGCCGAGCATCATCTTAATGACCCCTAAAATACTCCCATATATACATATATATATATATATTCCCTCATACAACCCCCTTTACGGAATTTAGACCCTACACCCGAAACCTTATATAATCCCCCATACAAACCCTTTAAGGAATTCAGACCCCAATCCCTAAACCCATATAGCCCTCTTAAAGGAGTTTAGACTATAGCTCAGGTGAGGCAAGACTAAGGTCCTTCTTGGCAGACGCCATCTTCGAAGATGCCATCTTGGCCCTACTTTTTTACAACGCGGCCAGCGTGCCCTTCATACTGTTTAGGGTTCAGGGTTTAAGGGTTGTTGGGTCTTTTAGAACTGAATGCTTGTGTGGCTGAGGAGCACATGGAAAATGGCATGGTCAGGCTCTAGATTTTTTTTTTTCGGGGAACTTGTTAGAATCAAATGGAAAAGAGCCTGGAAAAATCAATGGAACCTGCAGCTCTGTAGGGGTTATAAAAGTATCGATTAAGTAACAAGGGGCGATAGAATGCTCCATGGTCGTAATACCTGCGTTGCCTTTGAGCCGGGAGCACTGTTGGTTAGCCTTGACACAGCCACCCCTGTATATGGCTAAATTTGTCTTTCAGATTTGATAGCGGAGTAAATGCCAATGTCTCTTGTGACTTGTGACTGTAAGCACAGACCACCACAAGCAAATGCCAAATCCAAGTACCGTATTATTTTGCAAAGCACGAAAAACAGCGTGGCCGTACTTCATGCGTTACTCTTGTTAACGTTGAAGATGATCCTTTCTGACATGATTCATTGTCTTGAACTCCCATTGTTGCCCAGGCTTCGGGTACCTACGATCATGCAGGAGTTTCAGGAGTTTCGGTTCGACCATAGAGCGTCACACGCCTTTTATCCTCCGGGAACATGCGACAAGACTCCGAGCAAAGGCAGCTTTATAAGGCATGCTGCAGACCCTGGTTTTGTCATGTGTAGTAGTAGGTATAAGGGACTAGGGATATTAGCTGAAAAGAAACCGCGCTTTTGTCTACGCATCCCTGCCCACGCTGATGTTTCACAAACTTGCCTTTCCTGACTTCCTAATACAAATATTGATGTTGAGGGGAATGCAGGGTACTAGTTACTAGTGTCATAGTGAAGGGTCCTTGAAACAAGCAGCCCCCTTTAGGATCCTTTAGCTTCGCATTTACCCCCCACAACCTTCTGGATACCCTGAAGTTGAAGATTGGCCCCATAGCTGGCAGCATACTAGTTCAAGGGATTTGGGCTGGGCGTTTGTTTTGCATGTTCGACCCTGTTGCAGGGTCACTACACTTTGCATTTTTCTACGTGAGAAATATGTAGGATGCCGGAGTGGGGGCAATGTATGGAAAACCTACTTGCAACTGCTGCTACTGGCCATCGAAAGCAAATGTTGCTCCAGCTTCTAAAAAGCCTGCTCACACAATTGCCATGGTAGCAGCACGAACGCATGCATGAATGTGTGCCAAACTTAAAACCACATCTGCAGTTCCTTCGTCTCAGTATGGGTGTCCCACTGCCAACACACACAATACGCAATCCTAAATACGATTATAGTTTCCATGTTCTTGTCCATTATCCCTATATAGCCTAATATACATATATATATACCCATCATTACTTGCAAGGAAAATTCAGTGCTAGGTTGTGGCTTCAACTGGCCGCATTTTGAACTCAAGCCCTCCCCAAAAACTAGGGGTTTGCGGTTTAGGGTTTTCAGCTTCTTCCTCTCTTGAGAGATACGGTGAGTGGGCAGAATCCTGCATCAGCAGAATCCTGCGTGACCCCATATACTCGGCCTGGGAATTATGGTGTCATAGTCTCCTTATGTTCATGCAGAACGTTGTCAATTTGACCGTGTGCCTGGGGATCAATGTCTAGAACTGATACTTGCGCTGGGTCCTAAAGTCTATAGGCCCCTAAACCATCCTAAACCCGCTAAACCGTAAACCCTAACTAAACTTTAACTAAACCCTGAATGATACCAATGTTGGGCTACTTGGATCCTTAGGGTTTGAGCCCTGCAGTCGTGATCAAGCAGCCGTCTGCCAATTAAGTTGCCTGGAACATCCTGGATAGTGGATGGGTCTCCAAGTTACAATGCGGTTAACGGTTTTTAGGCTTTAGGGCTTAGCCGTTAAGATTTAGGGCTTAGGGTTTACATTCAGGTTTTGGGATTCAGGTTTAGGGTGAAAGGTTTAGGGCTTGAAGCACAGTGGCAGAAAGGGATATACTCCAGGCGGCCTAGACGCAATCGTAGTCTCTGCGGCCTTTAGACTAGTCAGGGGTGATGTTGTTGTTCTGATTGGCCTTGTGGTAGTAACTAGTTATATAAGGGGAAAGTGCTGTCAAAAAATACCATTTGTTCTGACCAATAACATAGGTCCTGGCATCTCATATCTTGCAAAGCTATGTGCACTTATGTTGAATAGCTATGAGTCGACCTCCAGCTGGTAACTTGGGAACCCTCTCTGCATGTGGTGAAAATCCTCTGCCCGTTCGAACATCACCGGTCACAAGTTGGTGCCCGAAGGTACGGTTCAGGGTTTAGGGTTGCGTACATGGAGCGCTGCGACCCTGTAAGCCCTAGGGTCTAGGGTCTAGGGAAAACGACTCCCATGTGAATGTCAGGACCTGCGCTCTGTAGGAACCCTCATCCTCAAAGTATTGGAACACTGGAGACCCAAACGGAGAAGAGAATGGATAATGAAATGGGATTTGTGTTTAGTCGGAGCACGAATAGTGAACAAGGCTTTTGGGTTCTGGGAGAATAATACTGGCACCTATTCAATCTTCTAAAGTACCTCTAAACCCTAAGCCCTAAACCCTAAAGTACCTCTATGCAAACCCTAAGCCCTACCTTATTCTCTGTGAATCATCCACCCCCAATCAAGCAGGAAACCGATGGCTTGTAGCAGGAGTAGGGTACCCATGTTGCCTGGCACTCCCGTTTAGGGTTTAGGGTTTAGGGAGCATCCAACACTTCCGCTCCAAAACCTTCCCTAAGTGGTGCTGAAGGGAGATTGGGGGGATGCAGAAATGCACTGGCGTATAGTTTCTGGAAGTTCCTATGGTATGCCTAGCAGGAAACCTCCAGAATTCCACAATATCTCTAGATATCCCTGCCATAGGCATGCCTCAGACCCAAGAGAGCTTCAGGCTTAGACTTCCATACACGGATCTGTGCAATAAGGTCCAAAAACTTGATGTCTTCGGGGTCTAAGGTGGAGTGCACCATAACCATGGGTAAACTCTCATATTTGGAAATCCTAAACCTATAAACTCTCAACCCGAAACCCTGACAGCACATCCCAACCTGATCAAACGATCGTCAGATGAGCGTGGCCTTCACATTCCAGATGACTGATTAATCCCCTGATCCTAACATAACCCCCCCAAACCAACTAATATCAAATATTCCCATTGTGGTATATTACAATATANNGGGGGGGGGGGGGGGGGGGGCAATCTTAGGGGCAAGGTATTTATAGCACGTAACCCCCTCGTTACCTGTGCAACACCCAGCAAGTCACCTACGCAACGTGGTGCGAGTTGTGTCTCCAATTGCACATGTCCGACAGCAGATTTGCCAGTCCATCTACTTGGCAGATGGGACAGGCATTTGAACAGCAGGCATGTTTTGTGCGGCCGCTTGCGGCGGTGTTTCATGCAGGGATCTTGGGAACTGGAAGTCGTATAGGCTACAAGTATATGCGGATGATAGCAGAATAGTACTCCTACTGATTCTGGCTTCAACAGTACCCATGCTGCAACATCTCTTCACAGAAATCCATGCAATTGGGCCGCAGTAATAATGAGGGAGTGGTATGGATCATTTAGCACCCCCCCCGGGTTCAGGGCTCTAATTTGACGGGGCCTCTACCCCCAGTGCCACCCTTTACAAGAAGGCTCCATAACTCCATAACCCAATAATAAATCCAGGGTCCCGACGCACCCATGGCTGGGAGGTCTTCCTAGAACACGTGCTGACAGCTCAGCAGAAGCACAGAGTGGTAGATGCCATATTAACGAAAGCGTCGCAAAGCCAGCCGTGTCACTCTTCAAAGGACAACATCAAAGGGTCCATGTAGCTGTATGGTATATACTTGGGCCTTAAAGTAGGTATATGGGAACCCCTTTGGGCCCTAAGTATATACCATATACCTACATGGACCCTTTGGGAACATCACGCTTAGAGAGCCAAACTGCCAGAGCCAGAAAGCATGTTTGGAGAACTGCTGCTAGCCACTGTAGAGCTGTGATTAATGAGCCTTCAAGGAAGATCACAAAAGGGACCTGGCGAACTACTGTATATGAATATGTGTATATACATATGTACATAAACTCACGCATATAGAAACAATTTGCACGGGTTCTCACAGACAAAAACGTGTGCCAAGGAAAGCTCTAGGTCAATGTGGAAACAGCGGTCCCTGGTCTGGAGTCCTTACTCGTGGGACCCCTTTTTTGCCTGGCATTTATCTAATGCGGATATTCGACATATACATGTATACATATACACATACATAGGTACACATATACATACACACGGATATACATATGATATATTTATGTATACATGTGTATATATATATATATGTGTGTGTGTGTGTATGTGTGTGTGCGTGTGTGTATGTATAGATACACACACATATGTAGACTTGTGTCCCCAAGGGCCTGGAATGCTTGTAAGCCCGTGCTTCATATGCATGACACAGCCGCATCAAGTCGACCCGTACTTGCTTACACCTGCAGATGGGAATGCGGCAGGGCGTTTAAACTGCGGCACGCATGGCAGACTTGTATGAATAGTTGATCCTTCGTTCTTTTGCCGCAGACCCATGCACCGGCCCGCATATCAAGTCGCAGTGCCCGGTTGAGGTTTAGGGATTTAGGGTTTGCAGCACTGGTGACGAAGCTTCATCTTTTGAATCGACAGGGCGGCCACTGCGCGAAGAACTAATTTGAAACCCTACAAGACCGTCTATGGCATCTGGAAAGACAATGAAAGACATACTTACCTCTTCCGTGAATGTTCGCATAAATCCCGGTGCCTGTGAGCCACCCAGACTTTGGGCCAATAAGTCCCAGATCTTGCAACAAGAGACGCATTTTATGACACATGAGGTATACAGTCATACACAATCAAAGCATGCACTCACAAACAAACCCTTCAACATCACAACCAAAACCGACAAGTCACGTCTAATATCACAGGCGGATTCTTGAATCGCAGGCCACTGACATTTACGGGGTTCAGGTGCGCTTTGCGCAGCCTGATCGGCTGAAATGAAGCCCGAGCCCATCAAATCTAATTCGGTAGTAGTAATAAAAAGAAACATCAGGGGGTTGGGGAGTGTTCCATTACAGTATTGCCTGGGCCCTGGATGTCTGACATGTTCGTACCAAAATGTCGGACATCCGGGTTTGGGGTTTAAGGCTTACCAGGGTCCAGCTAGGAAAAAGGGATTTATCTTGGAGGAGGCTGCCGCCATGAGGGGGCTCTTCAACTCCCTTTCAACCTCGGGTTCTCCACGAGGTGTTTATGGCTTTAGGGATCATGGGCTATCTAGGGACGAAAGGGTTGGCCACCTCACACTAAGTTGAAGCTTTGCCCAGTTCCAAAATAGATTCTGTTGATACTAACAACCCTGCATGGCCCTAAGTACCCTATACCTTACCTACACTCACCAAAACCTGCTGTACAGCGGGTATTGCTAGTAAATCACAGGCATTTCTCAGAAACCCGGCTTTCAATTAGAAAGCCTGGTTTTTGGCAGGCAGGAAGAAACACGGTTTTCCACGACATGTTTTTACGGGTTTCGCACGTTTCTCTTTTTTTTTGGTACGGGTTTTGTAGATTTTTTACGGGGCTTGTACAGGCTAATAATTTTGAACCCCTAGTCTTGGTTTCAGAAACCAGTTTTTGTTGCAACAAATGCTTAAAAACCCGGTTCCTCTGGAATTTCCTTCTTAAAGCAGGTTGTCAAAGCCCCAAGTAGGAATGATGGTATTATAGCCTGCTAAGGATTTTTGTATCTACCATTAGGATAGTTTCCTGGAACACCACCAGGGTAGGACAGACACCCCTAAGAAGGACGCTAAGAAAGTGTTAATCAAGGAGCCTACAGGTTACTTTGAGGTTCTGTCTTATCTGGGGCCCTTGGATGAACTGCCAGACCAGAGGGTCCAAGTACCCAATAATAAGGGGATATGGGGTTATAAAAGGATAATGGAAAAGAACATGGCAACTACTACAATGGGGTTATATAGGGTTTAGGGTTTCCAGAGGGTTCAAGTACCCAATCATTAGGTCCTTGGGTTTTGGGTAATAGAAAGTATAGTGCACGTTTTGGGTAAGTATATCATTATCAGGTACTTGGACCCTTAGTTAGGGACAGAAACCATTACCCTAAACCCTAAATTTGGTGTGGCCCCGCTATACTTTCGGGGCTGAAGCTCCCAACCGCAACCAACGAAGGACTTTCAGGACACGCATCCTTGCGGAACCTACACTTACACTGCCCCTGCGGCCAAAAGTATCCTAAAGTTTAGGCTACTTTTGGCCGAATTCAGGTTTAGGACCTAAACCTCAATCCTAAACCCTCCAACATTCGAACCCAACAATCCCAAACTCTAAGGAACACACCAACCAAAACCGGACAATGGAGGGGCCTGAGGAGTTAGAAAAAGCCAGAGTTCTGGGTAATATTATGCAGGACATATAAAGAAGGATTAGAGGGGGAATACCGGTGGTGCTTTGTTCCATGACCTCCCTGTTAGGGGCTTGTGGACTTCTTGCATCAAAGGTTGAGGCTTCTGCAGAAGCAATGGCCTAAAGCCGCGCCGTGGAGACACCTTGTGACACAATGCTCACAACGTCGGCCAACCCAGCAATGTCCTGGGGAGCCACCGCAGGATCTGTAGTTTTTGCAACAAGGTGGTCTTCTTCTAAGCCCGCTTAGGTTTCTCTTTGGGGGAGTGAAAGTTGAATCATTTCGTGGCCGAGCGCAGGCCGGGTGGATCCGGGATCCTGTACACTAGGTTTGGATGCCAGGGTTGCACCTGGAACCCTCGCCCCAGACATATGATTCCATAAATCAGTGTAAACCCTAAAATCAACCGCAATAGGCTATAATCCATACTGCAGGGACTCCCAAAACAGACTCCCAAAAGGGAGCTCCCCCTATTCGGACACTCCCTCCCCACACATGGTACGATGTCAGCTCATGGTGCCGGTTGGACAGACGACATATACTACAACCAATAACCTGTAACCCCCAATACCTACAGCTCAATCCCTACCAATCAGGGGATTAGCTAGTTACTACTAACCTGTTGGGGCTACTGGGATACCCGACACACTTTCGCCACCAATGATATTCTACCTTATGTCAGTTTTGAATCTTGGCGAGCTACCCGCCAAAATGGGACTGCGATTTTGCAGAGAGCGCCGACCGCAACAACCGCAGAGTGCCCAATGCACTGCAGGAACCAACTTGATATCACACAGATGCTTTCAGAACTGCAAGCCGCCCAAAGACAAACAACACACAACCCTGAAGCTCGACAACTGCGGCCCTGGACACCACGTCATTGAACAGCGAACAGTAGACAGACACGCACCACCCTGAAGAAAGCCGGCCACCGGCCGTATATCTCAAGCCTAAACCGTATATGCACGTATATGACAACACCCACACACAGAGGGACACGCGTGCCGCCTATGAACGTGTGATGAACCCAAAGCGTACGGCATTGTGGTCCAAGAGGCTGATCGAGCTTTGAGAAACTCTTCTTCCTTTCCACTTGCGTTGTCGGCTTTTTATAGAGTTTAGGGGCAGGTGAGGAGAAACCATCAATGAGAAGCTGTGGAAAGAAATAGCAGGAATGATTTGTAGAAGATTTCCTTTCGGCGAATGTACATAAGCAGAAAACCCAGAGCGCGGTGTGAAAGATGATGATCCCGTATAACTATCAGTTTTTCCGTCCTACAGCATGAGGCCCCTCTGTGATGATGCATCCCTGCAATGGCCACCGACCCTGTTCGGCTACTGTGGGACACGAATTGAATTAGCCAGGTCATGAATTGTGGTCGAAGTTAAGCTTCGCGTGCGGGCGTAATCCTGCCGGCCTGATGGCCCTAGGACAACAGCATAAAGTCCCGCAGAACGCCCCTCATTCCTCGTGTACTTCACACATGCACCTTGTGCCATCAAGCTAGATGAATGTCATGCAACATATGAGGATTTCCAGGATAAAAAAGAAAAACTAGACTCCTCACAAAAACAGGCCTCCCAAAACAGTACCCCTAATTTTGAGAACCCCCAAA
>CAJNIZ010026991.1:15554-36683 GCA_905231905.1 Symbiodinium pilosum | reverse complement strand
GCCCAAGGAGAGCCTGTCGAGCGATAAATCCCAAACCTTAAATCCTGATCCCTAGTAGGTACAAGATTCTGAACCACGGTGGCATGGTCATTCTGGGCAGACTCGATGGCTGACTGGCAGAAGACCTGGTCAGGGGGCTTACCTGGAGATCCCAAATAGGGTTTAGGGTTTAGGTCTTGGGGTTTATGGGTTGACGGTGTAGTGTTAGGGTTTAGGTTTTAGAGTGAAGGGTTTTGAGTTTAGGGCTGAGGGCTTAGGATGGAGAAAAGCTTGCACCACCTGAGATCTCCGGTATACTGAAATTCCTAGGACTTTTGGGAGATTCCCTCCATCAAGAGTGGCCTACATATGCGTTAGATTTGGTGTTAAAGGATCTTGTTAGGGTTTGGGATTCAGGGCTTAGGGCTTAGGATCTTGGGAGGGTTGGGGGCTTTGTGGAGTTCAGCCTTACAGCCCTGAGGCCTATATGCCTAGGGAAGATACCCTGGATGATCCGAGGATCCCTAACATTCTGTAAGATATGATCCGTAATTTAGGGATATGGGGGCCTTCTGGGCATATAGCCCCGATATGCTGCCAGACAATCCCCCATTGTCTTGAAAGAAAAAAGAACCCAAAGCCCACTAGTTTGGCGTTGGGGGTACAACTCTGAGGCCTAATTTGGATTTCCTGAAAACTCACCCCAGAGACGCTGGGAATATGTGAGGAACGGAATTGAGAGGCTTTCGAGCCTCCCTTATGGAGTATGTGGGATGATTTTGAGAAACTTCCAAAGCAACCTAACAAGGCTTCGGGCTTTTGAGAATCAATGCGCACATAGGGCCAAGAAGGCGCCAATCATGAAAGGCTTTTACCCTAAATCACAGCATGAACCCCACAAGCACAACCATCACACCAAAGGGGGGAATCGATAAGCATGCGTTCCCTACTCTACTCCCTTGGTAAGGAGAACATTGAAATCAGGACTCTCTGTTCTTGGTTGGGTGTTGAATATTGCAAGAAATGAGAACTGTACCATCTCCCACCATGACTTCATACTACCGCCTGAGGTTGCCCAAAGTTCATTTCAACATCCTGCGGGCCCATCCTCTGAGAATCCAAGATATGACTGTTGATCCTATAATGTTGCATGACCTTAGTATACCATAATGATAGAATTCCCAAGGTATGAGGTTCTTAGTTTGAGGCAGGATTTGAGCATCCGCCGTATGAATTTCACATTAACCTCATACGTCCCCAATCATTTCTCCCACTTTGGGGGTAACACTATCCGCATTGATGCTATTAGTATGAGTAGTATTCATACTACTACATTTGTAATAATACTCATACTATTAATAGTTAAGCTGAAGGAAGAAATCCAAAGCAAAAGGTTTAGCAATGGATGGGAGTACTTGGAGGTCAGCTGTACTTATAACCTACTTCGTAGCTGTAGTTACAACCCAATGATAAGTCCCAGTATGACAATTACCCGGAAATATTTGGTTTGTAATACATTTCCACCAAAACAGCACGCTCCCGAGATTTAGAATCCCATTTTCGGCCTTGTTCTAACCCTTATACAGTCCTGACTAGCTTCTTAAACGCTGGCGGCTACTTTCGGAGGGATGGTTTGATAATCCCTTAGGAATTGAGCATTTACCTTACGTGGACGCCCAGTAATGGCGGCTATATAAAGGCGAATGGCGATTATATTAGGATCCTCTTATATTCCTATTATACTTTCGTTACAAGATGGGGGGTCCCTTAGGTATAAACCCTAAACTCAAGTTTGCAGGTACCCCAGCCCAGGGAACTGCCAAGTGGCTGCCGTGACCACGTTCAGCACAGCCAGGTAGGAGAAAGCCTTCGCTACACAGTTTAGATTTTGGTGAGGTGGGCACAATAGGAAACACTTGTGTCATACATAGCAACGACTAAAAGAGACCATTGGACATCACTTGGCTTTAACTTGGGTTTGCCCTATGTCCCTGAGCCCCTAATTGTCCAAGTACTCCATAATCATATGATTCCCTAGAAACTATACAACAATTAGTCGTACCAGGGTGTCAAGTACCCCACTATCGGTTACTCCCTGAATCCTACAGAATCCTACTTGAAAGCTGAAGGCCCCTAAACCCTAAACCCTAAACCCTAAAATAGGTTCTAGATGGGGCTCTAAGTTGGCTAACCCCAACTGGGGACCTACATTCCCATTTATAACCCACTTTCTAAGTCCCCTGAGCCGAAACCCTATACTCGAAAGATCCCTGTAACCCCTCGTTTAAAGGATGCCTGTAGCCCCCCCCAAAATCAGAAAGGGTTTGGGCTTCAGGGCTTTCAGGCCGCTAGTTAGGCGCAAGCAGCTACAAATTCCACTTTCAAAGGCTCTGAGTGAGCAAAAATGAAACCAACAAAGTACCCAATAATAGGGGGAGATGAGGCTATATAGGGATAACGGAAAAGAACATGTCCAAATACCCAAGAATTGGGCACTTCGGTTTTGGGTCATAGTAATTACAGTACAGGTTTTAGGTAGATATATGATTCTGAGGTACTTGGACTCTTAGGGTTATAAGTTATAAGAACAATCACACGTCATAATAACAGTACCAATAAAATAACAGGTGCATCAAGAAGCAATGTAGAAGAGGAAGAGCATCTCCCAGAAAGCCGACACGTACCTCTCTTGATTGGGCATCCTAACTACCCCTAGGGCTCCAGTTACCTAAATAATGGGAACTGGGTTCTATATACCCTATAGTTACATAGCCCAGTAACCTACTATTTAGGTAACTGGAGCCCTAGGGTACAATACCAACACTCAACTGCTTCATATCAAAAGCACGCACGTTAAAACACAAAGAAAGCCTAGGCTGACACACAAAGAAAGCACACAGGGCCCTCTGGCGTACGCCAAGAGAGCAACGGTTTACTTCGTAAAAAAGTATGGGGTTGGACACGGTGCAAGAAAGATTCGGATGCACAAGCCGTCTCTCTAATGTTAGGCCAGCGCTTGCCTTGGGCCATGCCGCATTTCAAGACAAGCTTGGTTATCATTCTTGAGTCGAACAAGGGGTCAAAGGTTTGGGGTTTAAGGCGGGCGGTCTTCCAGGTGATGACTTGTGCTGCTGCTGCTGTGGTTGCGGCTATGGCTAGGAAGTGCATGTGCTCCCCGCTTTGGTCCTGCTACTGCCCAAGACAAGATGCCAAAATAAACCCCTTCAGGGGTATGATCACCTTGGCGTCGTCAGCTGGGCAGCTCCTAGGAAAATAGATCCAAAATCCGTATGTCATCCATCTACCCAGTGGCATAGCTTCTTCAAACCCTACTGATGTAAAGGTTTCAAGTCAGCAAAATCTTAAGCCTCTAAACATTCAAATCCTAAACGCCCTCCGCAAAACCCCTAGAACCTCATACCTGCACCCTGGACCCTGAACCCTACATCCTACACCCTAATTTCAAAGCCTAAACCCTACACCCTCCTAAAGCATAACTGAGGTACGTCAAGGGTATGATCACCTCCTCCCAGCTGACACCCCCGGTGATGCTCATGAACATTGCCAGCATACCTTGGCATTGGGCTTTTAGGGCTTAGGGTCTAAGGGGGTTTAGGGTTTGCGGGTTGGGGTTTAGGGTTCAGGGTCTTAGTGGTCTTAGGGTTTAGGGCTTAGGGTCTAGTGCAGGCTTTCGCGGCCAGGTCCCATTTTCTTCAGGGGAATGCAAAAAGAAAATGGAAGCTACTGTACTGCAGAACCAGATGAAACAGAACATGATGCATGAAATGTAAGCTAGGGTTCTATAGGTGTGTTTAAGCGTGTTTACAACTTCTAACAAGCTTCTGAAACCGGGGGGTGGGGGTTGAGCAGTTAGATCGTAGCGTTCAGGGTTGTCTCGCTGAACAAAAACTGTTTTAGAGTTTAGGATTTAAGAACCTGGCCAACAAAATGAGTACGTAGCAGTTTTTTAGTGGCTGGACCCAGTGAAGATGTATTCGTCACGACCAAGTACAACGAGAAAAAAGCTGCAAATTACCCAAGTGAAATTGAGTACTAGTCCCGTGAAGTCTGAAGAGAGCAACGACAGCTAAGACACTCCTGAGGAGAGTCCCAAAGTAGCGCGCGCACCTGTCCTGCACAGGGCTTCAACGATTTGCTAGTGTGCAACCCTACATCCTAAACCTTAAACCCTAAACCCTAGTCCCAGATCCTGCATCCATTTGTTAACTCAAAGCGTTCAGCTTCAGGGGCCTAGACGGTAAGTTCGGGCATGTACTGCAAAACGGCGGTTGCTTGGGTCTAGAGTACTTATGAAAATAACAGTAGCAATAATAGTAATCAGAGTAAGAATAGTACTAATAGTAGAGGTAGTAGAAGTAGTCGTCGTCGTCATTGTCGTCGTCGTAATGAGTAATAGTTAATACTAGCAATGGTAATAGTAATCACAGCACTCATAGCAGTTTTGATAGTAGTAATGGTAATACTAGTAATAATGATAGGAATAGCAATAAGAATGGTCGTACTTAGTAATAGTAATTCGAGTAGTGGCCCAGACCAATGGGCTTCAGGTTCCGGGCTGGCCAACATGCTTCCGGGCTAAGGCTTACTGACCGGTTCTTAAGCGGGAATGGGGGATTTCATGCGGCAAAAATCCCGACATAATCCCATAAACTGATACCTATATCTACACCCCCACTCCCCCTTGAGCAGCAGTAAGGCGAAGCAGCATTTTGTTCTACACATGACAGCAGAGAAATGTGGCAAAATGATGACGGTTCTGAAAGATGTAGTACTGCTGCAAGTAGACAGAGTAATCGTCATGGTATTAGTGTTGCCAGCAATGGTCATGGGCGCAATCAGCATAGTAATAGTGAATTGTACACGTCACTTTAATAGCAAAAGTAGCAGGGACTGGGCAGAACTAGAGCAACAGCAACAGTACACACTTAGCCATGGTCACAGCCCTGAACCCTAAGCGCGAATACTGACATGCCATTGTGGCCTCCTGTGACCCTTGCATCAGTGTCCTGCACATCCGGAGGCAGAGGCGGATTCGCTTCGTCACTGATGTAGTCGAAAACAGCTTGCGAAAAAAGAATGGCAAAGACCTGTCTTCTCCCAGAACCGACGAACAAAGCCCAGGACTTCATACGGATGTTGATCAACATGCTGAAAAAGTTGAAAAGATCTTCTATTGGCTGGGCAAGGCGCATACACGATCAAGCCTAGCAAGAGCAACGCCCAAAACAGGGCCTTCACCGTGTGTAAGATCCTGACTTGTCCAGCTTCCTGTTGGGAAACAAAACGCCTTGGGCCTCAATGCCCTTCACTACAGCTTAACTAGGCATTGTGTATGGATCTTAGGGCTCCAAGCATAGATCTCCAGGGTTCTGCGCCCACCGCACCACCAATCATTTTGCAGAATTAAACGGAAAGGAAAATAGAGAACGAATTGGAAACAACTATGTAAGGTTTAAGGGTTGAGGGGCATAATCGAGAATCAATCAAACCACAAAAAAAAAGAGGAAATGGCTGGAACCTGGAATTATACAGGGGCTTATTATACGGTTGATATTTAAGCAAGGCTGCATGACCTTCGTATGCCAGAATACCAGGATTCCCGAAGCCCAATGTGCTTGGGGTCGTTCAAGGCTTCTAGTATGGGGTTTAGGGATGTTTAGGGTTTGGGGCCTAGGGTCCTACAGCTTCTGGTGTCCTCTGGAGTCTGGACTTTTGGTACGGATTCCCTTTAGAGACGCAGAACATTTTGGTCTTAGGCTGTAAACTTTTGCACGGCAAGGACCAATGAAAAAGCTATGCTCTCAGCTGCCAAGAATCGATTGCACCAGCATCCGGAGCGCCATGATGAATCGAAATATCCGTAGAAAGTGGGCAGTCTTCCTTAAACATCCAGATTCCTTGACTTACTGTTTCTTGATAGGGACTATAAGAATATTTTTGTACGGATTATGTTCCCTTAATTTTCCCTGCTCAAAACCAATAAATTGAGGGTGTGGAGGCGGACCTTGTGAAAATCAGAGGCACTACCCTAAACCCCAAACCCTAAACCCTAGACCCTAAACCCTAAACCCTAAACCCTAGACCCGAAACCCTAAACCTTAAAAAGAGGACACACGGACCTCTCTGCTCTTTTGGGGGCTCGCAAGCTTCTATGACTAAAGGTCCCCCTTGAGTAGATAGGATATTTGGGTATACTATTGGGGTTCTATTGGGAGAATGGAGAAGAAAATGGAAACTTCTATTTAGGGTTTAGGGTTTAGAGTTTATAACATGTTTCAATGAATTTTGGAGCATCTTTGCTTGGGGATTTCAATAAAACCCGAAGCAGCTACCATTTATAGGACTCTACGGCACAAAGCGGGTACTACGTCACTACCTGATTGGCCAGGGTACTCCTACGAAAACCCCCTTTGAAACCAAATCACCATACTTCTTGCAAAGCCATTTCAGCAACCCCAACCTTTAAATCTAAAGACTGCGTGGCCACCAGATGAGGTACAGTCTAAACTCCCACAATATCCCCCTTCATAGCCCCTATGATGCCCCCCGTATATATTCCCTCGTATCCCCCCATTTAAGCAGCATAGACTGTAGCTCCTATGACGGCCCTAGAGTCCTGATTTAGGATTCGGGCACCGAAACAAAGTCCTCAACCCTGCGGCCTAAACTGGATTTAGGGCTTAAAGGTTTAGGGCTTAAGGTTTTAGGGCTTAGAGCTTCAGGTTTACAGGGTTAAGGGTTTAGGGTAAAGGGTTTCTTCAACCGTCTAAGCTTCAGGACGCGTGTGAGACGCACGATGCGCATAGCCTTCAGTGTCGAGAGCCCCGAGATGCCTTCCCAGCGATCATCTTGCAATAAGAACTCCATCCTAGGTGCTTTCTACGGGTTAGGGCTTAGGGATTGAATTCTTCTGCAAGAAGAACTCCATCCTTGGTGCTTATAGGAAGTAAGGTACTTGAATAAGGTTCCAGAGTTGTGAGAATTCGGGTTTTGCACAAGGGTGGTAGGAATTGCATCTACCAAACCTAACGCTGCTGCAGCACAGACTACTCCTAAACCCCCAAATCCCAAAACCCAAGCCCTAAACCGCCTAATGTCCTAGGGACTCTCAGGAACCCATTACCTGTCACCCTACTACCCATCTAGACCAATTTCAAGAAGGAATATAGCCTCAAGAGTAGTCGGGTACGAGGTAGTAGGGGCCCAAAGAATTCTTGGCATACAGGCCCTCCCATCCATAGCTGTTTCTTTTTGTGGACAGGGCCTGGCCAAGATCCACTTTTCCAGGCAACTTTGGGGTAGAGGGGGATTTATGAATTTTAGGTTTTGGGATGAGGCCGCTGAGCCCCGTAAGCCCTAAACCCTGAGCAAAGAATCCTTTATGGCTTCTAAATGAAGATCTTGATTCTTGATCCCTGCGGGATAACAAACTCGACCGCCGCCCCAGGCACAAAGTTATCTGTAAACATGCCGACGAACTGGCTTAATAGAATATACGCCAACGGCAATTTTGGCATCACTTTCTATATAAACTAGAGTTCGGGGTGAGCTAGGGTAAGGTTGTCATTTTGCTCTGAGAAAGTCTTCTTCAACAACGGCCCAGTATCAAATCAACGAAGATGTCCCACCACGAAGTGGCGACAATGAGCGTGTCAAGGATTGCCCACGCCCAGTCCTGGGTGGGTCAAGGGACAGCATGGTGCGACTATGATGGGTTAATGGACGGCCAGGATTTCATGACGGGACTCACATGAATTCTCCTTAATGCTATGTACACTCTGAATTTCAGCCCGAGCCTTGCGAACGTCGTGGCTGGCTGAGGAACCCAGAAACACGTGACCCTTTTTTTGTCCATCTGCAGGTGACCCTAAACCTTACCATAGGTGAAGGGGTCTTGGGTTGATAGTGTCCAGGGATAGTTCACCCGTTCCCCCTAAACCCTAAACCGGGCTGATACTTCGTTCATTCTGAGTGTTCCCAATCTGCCTGTGGAGAGCTATTCCTAAAAACGCAAGGATGGTACGGATTTCAACCCTTTGACGAACCCGTCAATATGCCCTTTGGGGCTATGCCAGAAATGATAGATTATGTTTTGGGGTCCAGAGGTCGAGGTCAGGGTTCGGGGCTAGGGCCCGTTGGGGCTTCGGGGCTAAGGTCTGTGGAATGTACTCTAATAATAGAGTATACTATATAACATTATAATGTGTACCATATTATACTATAGTACATACTAGAATATATACTATAATACATTACAGTATAGACTAAAAAAAACTATAAGGTATTATAATATGCTAGGTTAGGTGTTAGGCTTCAGGACCTGCGGGGCTTCGGGTGTTTAATGCAGCCTCGGAATCCTCAGAGCAGTAGTAGCGACACCGACTGTCAGCAAGTCTTAGAAGTAGCTCCGCCTTGGCTACTACTGTAGGGTTTAGGGTTTAGGGTTTAGGGTTTTAGGGTTTTAGGGTTTAGGGGGATAGGGTTTAGGGTATGGGCTGGGATTTAGGGTTTAGGGGTTAGGATTAAGTGCGCGTTTAGGGCTTAGGGTTTTTGGATTGGGGGTTTAGGGTCATAGGGTTTATAGGGGAATAGGACATTGACGTGCAGTATCGGAGATTACCATGGCCTCTTCATTAACAGATCCCTCGGCCTCGAACAAGGTCTAGCAATCAGGGTGCATGTTGTAGCCTTTCGGATGTCGGCCAGGTATTAGAGGTCATTCACCCCTTGTATTAAGTACTAATACATATTAGGTAGTTGTGCGGTTGAAGTTCGTTGACGGGCAGAGTGGGTAGTTTGGCTTCAGGTCCAGGATCTACAGGAACTAGGATGCATGGTTCAGGTTCGAGGGCTGGTGGTGGACCTCCTGTAGCCATCATCTAGGTAAACCTTTAAAACTTCTGCATTGATCCACGCCCCTGTGCCAGAACTGGATTCCTCTGGACGGCCCCAAAAAATGTACATCCTCAAGCCCAACCACATTTGACCACATGCCCATCCGACCCTCACACCCAAGCTACTCCATCGATGATGACTTGATGTTTGCAATGCTGCCGATCCCTGCAACTTACATTAGCTGTAGCTAAAACTCCTAGCGTCCCCTTAAAAAAGCCCGTAGTGGTCCCCTACTCCCTGAACCCTATGAGGCCCCCTTTTAAGGAGTTTAGACTATGGTACACATGTTTATCTGGGCCAACCTCACCCCAACATACCTTGATGCCCTACCTGGGGTTTAGGATATAGGGTTTCGGGTTTAGGATTTAGAGTTTAGGATTTAGGACTTAGGGTTTAGGTTTAGGATTTAGGGTGTAGGATTTAGGGTGTAGGAGGGGTAAACCCAGCAACACCAATGCCACTTGCCTCCTGGGGAAAATGTTCAACCCGAAGCCAACTCCCAAGACTCTACTTGCCATCATCCTACTGGCGCTTAATGGGGGAGTGGGGGAGTGAATCTAGGGATTCTTGTAGGGGTATTATATATATAGGGGATTGCATAGGGATTCGTACAAGGATCCACCCCCAACTCTCCCTTAAGCACCAGTAAGTTATGCTAGATGCCGGGCTCGAAGCCGAGGCCTTGGTCCTTAAGACACCAAACCCCAGAACCCCACCCCAAGCCTGTCACCCTAATGTAGACCAAGGATTAATAAAACATCTTCCTATTAGGATCACTATTCTAATTCCTATTAAGGAGGGGGGGTTGATTAATAAGGGGTCTACATTAAACTCTAAACCGTGATGCCAAGAAGAAAGTTGAGAAGACGTAGTGGAGGATGGAGAAGTGCAGGGGCCGCACCTGTAGGGTTTAGGTTTCGGGGCTTTCCGGGGTTTATGAAAGGCTTATGAAAGGATTCGGTAGGGAAGTTCTCATCAGGTGGTTTCTACCAAATTGAGTGTAACAGTCAAACTCAGTTGAGAACAGGCAAATCTGAGAACCGTCAGGGAGGACTGGCGAGGGATTGTGCTTCACGCCTCTTCCCCATCTAAGACTCTTTGGATGTCGAAGCCAATGTAGATTGCATTGGCCATGACAATGAATGCGAAGACCAGGTCGAACAAGCCTTGAACTTTGCATATGTGGGGGGTTTCCTAGCATTCGGGAGGCCCACTTTGGCAGTGGAAAAATCAAGTAACAAACTGTGCAGCCACACATACTACCAATAACTAGTAGGTCCTTCGCAAACAAACTGCTACATCTAACTAAGGCTTCTTGCGTCTGTCCCTACCACCCAAAAGCGCTCCCAATTTGAAATGCCAAGGCCATTGTGGACGATTCGGGTTGCCCATGGAACATACGCGTCCTGCAGCCTCCTTCGCGAGGCATTGATTTTCTGAAAGGGCCCAGGTACCCATAAAGGGAGTACTCACCCCAACAAAAATAGAGGAAGTTCCTTACAGAGACGATACTTCGCACTATGAAGGTACTTTGGACCCTTTAGGTGTCTGTTGGTTCAATCAAAGAAGCTCTTTTGAGCACGTTGCAGTGCATGGGAAGTCTGGGGAACATGGCATCTGACTTCCGATCGGAGATTCAGGTCATCCAACTGGATCCTACGAGGCTCATACGCTTGTGGATCCCTTGGGAAACCCTCAACCCCAAGCCCTAAACCCTAGACCCCTTCTGGATGCATTGGGTGCTTAACTTGTAGTTGGCCTTTCCAGCTCATCATGGAGGATGTTGGTACCCTACATGCTAGGATTTAGGGCTTAGGGTGTAGGGTAAATTCGGGCTATATAAGTTTAGGGTTTAGGGTTTGGGGCTTAAGCGTGAAAACCTACATCCTACATTCTTTGTGACCCTGCCAAACATCCTCCGGCTCCATAGAGCTGCAATACATGATTGGTACATCTTAGGCACCTTCTTGTAAACCCGTTGCAGCCAAATGACCCATGGTATTGATAGACAACCCTAAACCCTAAACCGCGTGGCTCAGGATCGAGGGTTTGGAGTTCAGCCTTTACCTATTTAGCACGCCGTTCATCTGCAAAAAGGGATTACGTTTTGAAAAACCATACCTAGCAAACGCAGAGAAGATTCTTCAAGGAGGGCTTAGAGTCCTGCATGCAACGCAGGGAACCCAATTCCTAAAGTCAAAAAGGGGTGTGCTTTTTCACGTTAAATCTCTTGCGCCCATCAAGCTGTGAGGCAATATGGAAGGTCTCGAAAACATCCGCGCATTCCATCCCTCCAGCCGTTCCCGCACCAAGACAAATTCAGGAATAATCCCTGTGCACGAAGCAGCAATGAAATTCAAGCATGACAAAACGATTGTCATACGTTCCTTCTTGCAGAATTGTAGAATGAGCCTAAGTCAACAGCGATAGACTCTGCAGCAATAGAGGGCAATGATGCAACACACGAAGCACGAAATGTTGGAGTCAGGACCTCTGGACCTTGATAAACCTGAATTCTGAAATCCTGCTCTGAACTCTGAACTGATGGCCCCCCAAGCCCGAAGCCCTGAAGCCAACGTCAATACAAATAACCTAAACTCCAAACCAAAACCCTAAATCCTAACCGCTTAGCCCTAAATCCTACGCCAAAAACCCAGAGTCCTAAACCCTAAATCCTAAAACGTGGAGGCTCTTGATCTGATCCTCTCTCTCTGGAGTCTATCCCAATGTCGACCCCTCAACCCTCGACCCCGCAGGTCTTCGTTGCGCTTCCAGTCGGGATTTCTTCAGGGCGATCGGAGAATCTTGGCTTAGGGCTTGAGGTTTGGGATCTAGGGTTTAGGATATAGGGCTTAGGATGTAGGGTTTATGGTCCCCTCCCCCTAATTGCGCCACCCCGGCTAGTAATGGATGACAAAAGTATAGTATCACAACAGAATGGGGTTTGGACTTGGGAATTCCACGGCTTTCGGCAATTGGGGTCTAGGGGTTTTGGGCTTGGAGTTCCTTGTAGAACTCCTACAGTCCCCACCAACGCTACACGGGGCTGAGAGGTCTTCCTGCTCCCTACAGAACCGACATCTTTCGGAGTTATAATATCCTTGGTGAGAAGAACCCCCTACCCCAAAAACTATACAAGGGTTCCTTAACCTTAAACCTTGAACCCTACAGTAAACCCTGTAATGTAAGCCCCCATAAAAGTTCTACTTGCACGTGTTGTTCCATTTCTTTTCGGCGCGATGCTTCAGAAAAGGATCTGTTGCAATCCCTGAGCCTGAGCCCTAAAGAACGTGTACCAAAGATTGGAGGCAGCTTAAATAGGATCATTCCATTCTGGGGTCTACATTGGGGTCTGCTTGGGGTCCGCTACTGGAACCACCATATGTGCTGGCATTTTGGTATATGGTGCTCCAAGACTTGTAGATACACACCTATCAACAATTGCAAGGAAAGCAAAATATACTCAGCGAAACCAACTCACCTTAGATAGGGGTCTAGGGTGTATACTTGACACACCAAAGGGTTGCCAGTTGCCGTATTGCTACGTCGGGTTCAAGTAGATGCTACTTGGTTTTTTCCATAAATAGGGCAGTCATGTTTAGACGTACAGACTTCAATACGCTATAACCATTACCACCACGAGACTCCCTGTTTTTGAAGACCGCAATCTAGTACTCTAGTACCGCAGAATGATGCCAGCTGCCATTTCATTCTCCGCTTTACTACATTTGATCTCCATGAAAATCAGTCGCCCGCACACCAAACCCTACAAAGGTACTTGCATCCTCTGTCAACATCTATCTATATATCAATAAGTATAAATATATATACATATTCCTATATATCCCAGGTAGCTGCGTTAAAGAAACACCTCTAATTTCGCACCTATTGGGAAGGATCCAAGTAGCCGCTTTCGCAATCCGCGGGACTCCGCCAGGTCCTCAGCGGATCCCAAAACATTGCGCATATTTTAGGTGGCCCCCCCACCCAGTAATAGTGACTACAGGGGATAATAGGGATCATATTGGGGTCCTCTTATATTCCTATTATGCCACTATTACAGGGTGGGGGGTCCTCCTAACGCATATTGGGTTTAGGGATCAGAGGCTCGCGAGACTTAGTAAGTAGGTTTAAACATTGACAACTAGACACACATCTTTACATAGATGCACATCTGTACATACCTTATACGCATGTAGACTGCAGACCTTATGAGCTACAGTCTATTTTCCAACACATTTTATTCATGGACATGGGTTCCTTATTAGGAACTATATAGGGACTGTACTAAGTTACAGGAGATTTCCACTGCTAAGGGCCCCTTAATAAGGTTAATCTTGACAATAGCTCATGTATATATATTTATATGTACACCCTTTAAACTCTACATAGTCCCAGTTTCCATCTCGTTTTCAATTTTCTTTTCCGTTTGATTCTCCACTGCTGGGGGTAATAATGGCCCCATTGATCAGGAAAATATTGACAGTAGCTCATCTGAGCTATAGTCTAAACTCCTAGTATTCCCCTTAGTAAGCCCTATAATAGTCCCCTATATAATCCTCTATATAGCCACCTTTTTAGGAATTTAGACTATAGCTCATATGCTGTACGTCCATTCAACTGTTTGGCAGGAGAGAATGCCAGTTATCCAGCCTTCCACCTTGCCAATCAGGGTTGAGGGTTAAGGGGCTTAGGGTTTAGGGCTTTTGGGTTGATAGTCCCCCTTGAATGTGGCTTTATATTATAATAAGAACCCCATATACCCCGTAATATTCTGTCTACTTAAAGTGGGGGACTATAGGCCTTAGGGTTTTGGGGCTTGGGGAGTTTATGGGGTTCAGACTTTGCAGGCAGCGACTACGGCTTGGACCTCCTACTGGGATAGTGACGTCAGGCAGGGTAGGAACATGAGTTATAGTTTAAACTCCTGGTGTTCCCCTTGATAACCCCTACAGGGTTTAGGGTTTAGGGTTTAGGGTCTAAACTCCTAGCTAACCCCCCCTAATCTGGGTTGCGGTCAAGGAACTTAAGTTAAGTTACCATAAGTTCCTTAACATTAACCCAGTAATTAATAGCCCCTATAATACTCTCCTGTGAAATCCTTTATACAATCCCCTTCCAGGAGTTTAAGAAAATAGCTTACATGAAGCTGCTGGAGCAGCGTTCTGGGGGGCTTTGGGATCTTGCTGCCAGGTAAAGAAAGTGTCACTTCACTGGTTCGGGGGCGGGATTTGAAATCATGAAGACTTCTAGGCTTTGAAACATGTCTTGTTTCATAGGAATTTACAAGCGGTCCCCACGTTATCTCTCCAACATAGCTCAGACACTGAATAAGGGCAGTTGCAACATGCGGGTTGCAGAATACTCCTTGGAAATAATAGAACGACTTTGTGCAAAGTCTTTTGGTTTCCTCTGGCTGATCACGTTTCCCCTTCCGCTTCTCCTGGGACAGAGCTACAATCCTTCTCTGGTCCGGCCGGCAAATAGACATCAGGTGTACACAGGCCCCAGGTTACCCTAACATGAAGGACCCTATAACTATCATATGACCATGTTAGGGCAGGGTCCACATCAGGGCAGGTCTTGATCTTACGAATCGCGGGAACTAAATTCCACTTCTCATTGTTGTTCTTCATATGAGCCATGTTCTAAACTCCTAGTATCCCCATTAATAACCCCTATAGTAGTTCCCTATATAATCCCCTATGTAACCCCCTTTAAAGAGTTTAGACTATGGCTCATATTACTCTTAATGACTCCGGCAGCGCGTGGACAAGGAACATGGAGCATGGGAAATAAGCCTCAACGTAGAGGAGTGTACAATAAAGGGACCACTTAATCCACCCTAAACCCTAAACCCTGGCTACCTTTTGAACTTTTGAACTCCTTGACACAAAGGAGTGTACCACAGGGACCCTTTAAGCTACCTACCTTCCTTTTTTTTTTTACTTGTCTTACCTTTTGAGCACGTAAGCAGCCAAATCTCAGCTCCCTCTCGTAGCTCCATGTCCTACCAGCGAAGCTGAGAGCTTTAAATTCATCTGGGTAGCGTTTTGGTGGTGGTTGAACGTGGTAAGTGGTAAGGCTATATTTTCTCTACAAAAAATCCTACACCCAACAGGAGGATATGATATAACCTTAGCTCATATATTTTTGACCATAGTAGCTCGAAATATAATAATATTCATCCGAGCTGGGAGTCTGCAAGTGCGGAGGCTCTTGCTTCAGGACATGTACTATTTGTGGGATAATGGCAAAGAAAATGGAAACCAAAGGGATTACTGGGATTATATAGGGGTATAATATAGGAGTTATCCAGGGATAATGGACAATGGAAACTACTATTTAGGGTAAAAAGGCGAGATCTGAGAACACACGCTCTGGGTTGGTCACGCACTGGGGAAAGCTCCCTGCCCCAAAACCTCGTACAATCTCAGCGGACGGCGGTTCCCAGAGTGTCCCGATAAGTATATAGAATTTTCTTAGGGTTCCGATTTAGGTGCTGTAGGACCTATATATATATATAGATAGATAGATAGATAGATAGATAGAAAAACAGGTATGCGTACTGTGCGTATGAATACGCATATAGATCTATATATGTGTGCGCGTGCGTATATGTATTGATTGCATAGATACCTGGACCCTGCGTGCGGGGTCTATTAGGTTAAGGAGACAAATTCTGAACAGAAAGCCCAGCCAGCAAGAGCCTGGCATCATAGACTCTCATGGAAAGCCCCCCCCCCCGCATGATGACTTCTAGAGCGGGAGCTTGGCCATGAGCCAGCTGAAAGCCTGTTGAAAAGTAACTGGGGGTGGGATAATAGGGTTTAGGGTTTAAATTGGGATAATGGAAAAGAAATGAAAACTACTATAGTGAATTTGTGGTTATATTGGGAGAAAATGGAGATCGAAAGTACTATTGGGACAATGTGAAAGAAAATGGAAACTACTATAGTACAACAGTACCAGCGGCAGTACATCAAGACCAAAGACAAGACTGGAAACCAACCAGACACAAAGATGCTATCATCATGCGCCCATCCATCCTACATGCCTGATCGGCCTTATCATGAATAGTTGCTTTTGAAGAGTAGGTTGGTCACAGTTGTGAGGCTGTAAGAAAAAATAGATGCCCCCTCCTGACAAGGAGCTGTTTTAAAAAGATGCTGCAGCTATCACAAGATTGAGCGACATTTCCAGCAACACTGGTTGGCTGGCCCAAATCGCCAAAAACCTCGGAGGGTCTCCTCTGAAGGGTGCCGGGGACTCTTGATTTATAGAGCACTGAACCAATTAACTTCTCGGCCCAGAGCACGGTGGGTCGGCAATTCTTGCCAGGCTCCCTTTGGCTATACGTTTGAAGCCCTGGACCCACCCTAATCTCCCCTAAAATCGTTACCCCTACACCCCTAAGCCTATCCCCTATACCACTCAACCCCTAACCCTTGCAGCCCCAGCCCCTAATTAGAGTCCTCTTCGGTGTAGCTTCGAAGAGCTCCTTGCGGGGAAAGCGACGAAGATTCCGAAACTCGGTACCTGCAAGCTGTCAGGGTTATGGGTTTAGGGTTTAAAGTTTAGGGCTTAGGGTTTAGGATAGGTTCAGGATGTGGAGCCCCAAGCCTCCAGAAAAAAGCTTTGAAAGTCCATAGAACAATCATCTTTGCAGGCTCTTGCCAAACCCTAAATCCTAAACTGTCGTTCTGTGGGGAAGGTAGGCATACCACGCCCAGACTAACGAGACCACTTATTTTTCCCAAGCAGCCATAGTTGGAAGCAATCGGGAATCGCCCCTTTGTACAGGATCTATGCAGAGAACACAGGGGATCTGCACTGATCCCAAACTCCTGCCCAAGGGCTCACATGTGGCTTTTTCTTGGGTTGTGTGCAAGATTCCAGACCAAAAAATTAACAGATCCAAATGGATCCTTACACTGGTCTCAAAATAACCGCGTCCATCGTCTTTTCTCTTCCTTTTGCTTGCCTGCTACAATGATCCCCGTTGCTTCAGTTACCTGTACCTGGACCGTAGAGTAGTGGCCCTTTGCACTGCTTTCTGAGGGTTCCGGGCATTATCTAACCTACTTTCAAGGTCAAGGTATGGGGAGTGTCAAGGCTGGTTTAGTGATCTTTGCATCCGCTGTCGTCAACGGTTTAGCGCTTTGGGACCTACATGGGAAATACTTTCCTTTGAATTGCAAAAGGCTTTCGGAGTCTGCCCGGAAGTGTCCTGCCGTTCTCCGAACAAGCAAGACAGGATAAACGCTCCGAGCTTACTGCACCATCCAACCGGATTACAGCAGGAGAGTTCTAGGACCTACGAAATACTTGCCTAAACCCTGAACCCTAAAACCCTAAACCCTGCATAGGTGGATTGCATCGACCCTCATCCTTTGAGACCTTCTGATTAGTGGAAGTGTCGTTCACAAGAAGACGTGTTCAGACCCACCTTTGAGCAACCCCCCAAGAACGGAAGCAGCAGGCATCTAAACCTTGAAGCCCAGTGAGTCCCCAAAGCCTACTGCTGGGGTCCGAATGAAACAGGCTTTGGGGCATGTTACGCTGCAGCTATACGAGGGTTGTAGGCGAACACCGTTGACAATTAGCCTACACTGACTGTCAACCTTTGCTGCAATCTCCAGCAGGAGCAGCAGCAGGCGCAGCAAGCGCAACAGGAGCAACAGCAGGAGCAGCAGCAGCAGCAGCAGCAGCAGGAGGAGGAGCAGGCGTGACAGCAGCGGAGAAAGCACAAACAAAGCAGGCACAGATGTAGATGAAGAGGTGTAATTGTAGCAGCACGGAAGGCAGTACTAATAAACGTTTGTAGATGGAATTGAACAGCTATGATTCGCCGGAGCACTTTTGGGTCAAGTCGACCAGGTCTGAGCGTGGCGAAACAGCCGACAAGGAGATTGAGACGGCGACGTTGTCTCAGAAAGCAAGTGCAGCAAAGAACATCTAGTCTACCGTGTGCAGATAGAATGTGCAGCACCTGGGGAATACGACATCCTCCCACAGAAAGTCTGATTGCTGTCTAGTTCAGGACTACAGGGTGTAGCAGCTGGGACTGGAAGGATGTAGTCCCTGACTCTGTCGCGTCCTGATCTATAACGGATGTGCATGTAGTCTTGTCCCAGCGGGGGAAGGCGTATGGCTGTGCCAGTCAGTTCGCACAGACTATACGCGTCACATGCAGGAGCCCTACGTCGAATTTTTATGGGGAATGGATCCCTTTCGGTTTCCACTGGTTCCAGAAATATACTCTACGTAGAGCACGAGGTGGTGACCGTTGCAGAGCTAGCTGATTAACACATCTTCAAGAAAGGAGCTTCAGCTATCTGAGATCATTCACTAGATATTTGTCAACTGGGTCTCCTTGAGCATGGTCAACGGAAGCTTACACTGTAAGCAAGCCGGGCATTCGTACAATATCCCCAACTATGTGTTCACATGGAACATGCCTAGCTCACCACTCATTTGCCTTAATCCAGATGCATGAGGAACGGAGACCGTGCTGTACTTGAAGTGCCGTCTGAGAGTCACAACCCCGTCCAATGCTGCAAGTTTGTAATTCCGACTAGTACTGCAAGGGCTCATACCGTGAGTATACATGTGCACGTGTAAGATGTATTTGCCAAGCAGTATGGGTACGTTGCGCATTTGTATCACCAAGTAAGGCATGCCTACCTTGGAGACTAGAGCTACAAAAGAGATCCTTCCCTCCAGATAATGTTGGAGCGCAAATGGGCACCGCTAATATATTTGGCACCCTGTACTATACCCATACAAGGAACCTAGGACTATCACATACCCCTAGAGTTGCCTGAACCATTGCTTCTGCCAAAGCTCTGCTCGCCATTTCCGGATCGACTTGTGTGTTAGCCTCACGAAAGGGCCCAGGTGGCTGGGTGGTATTTTTTGACAAAAAACCGCTAAGTCATTCATGAAGTAGGTTCCTGCATACTTAAAAAGGGGAAACGATTGATTATATCCAGGTGCCAGCTAGGGAAGTTAAACAAGAGTCAGATCACATTATGAAGAGCTGTATAGGATTTATCCCTGAGGAACAAGCGGAGCCAGACTAAAGCAAAGTCTTTCTGTTGGTGCAGAGAGTAGCCGGTGTGAGCGCTGGCGGCAAAGGACCCGCCGGAATGTCGATCCTGTAAGCGGGGCTGTAGCTGCTCGCGAAACATGATGGCATGGTCGCATTTACGCAGAACAAACATCCTTGTGATGCACCTGTGCTAACCGCTCACGGCACTAGTTTTAGCAGCTAGCAAAGGCCAACATCCCACTTTGGTACATTTGGCACGGAGCTGCACCTGCGGAACATATTTCGAGATATGAGTACGCAGCAATGCCAAATCCAGACTTTGGTGGTGAAGGAGTTCTTCTCTCTCGGACAACTCTTTTGTTTGCAGCTTCCTACCCCCCACGTCGCCATTTTAGCATTGCAAAGCGCATTCCCCAATCCTAGCCCTTGCTCAGAAGGACCTTTCACCTTGGCGACTTCAACCTTCGCCAAAACGCGGAATCCTCTCTCTCACAGGGAAGCCCCCTATACCACCCTAATCATAAATACCCCCCAACATAGTACCATGATGTGATAAGATCGGTATATGTGGGGATTACTGTAGTCTGTGGCTAACTACTGTAAGCATGTAGACTTACCGGTCAAAAAGCGACTTGCCTTGTAAGAGCTTGAGGGCACGCAAGGTCAAGTAGTAAAAACACAACGCATAGTCAGGATATGATTCCATGCTGTTACGTTTCTACCCTACCCTAAACTAACATGGAACCCCATGTAAACATCGGCGTACATGTCTTATAAGCAGCTGAGTAGAATTTAACCGTATCGCCTTTTTTTGGGGGGTGGTGACTTTAGCCTATATGTTTATATATGTACACATACAAACTTACAAATCTATATATATATATACATATATATATTTAAAGAGTGAGAGAGAAAGAGAGAGAGCGAGAGAGAGAGAGAGAGAGATATATATATATATTAATGTATATATGTATATATATGCTCCATATTAGCTTGAGAGAAAGTACTATGTGGCCATGGGGCCGTGGTGACAGCCGATTCTTCGCCACGGGCGTCGAGAGCGGAGATGCTGTCACCCCGCAAGACCTCGAACACCCAAAGGGCCGTTTTAGGTTTTAGGGGGAATCGGGTTTCGGGGTTAGGGCTTAGGGGTTTTTAGGGGTTTAGGCTATTTTAGGGGTTAGGGTTTAGGGGTTTAGGGTTTACGGGTTTAGGGGTTTAGGGGCTCGGGTGTACCTAGACCCCCCCAGCCGTATCAGCGTGTACTCCGAGGGAGGTTGGAGGGTCTCGGTACTTGCTAGCGAATGCATCTTGAGTTAGACTACGGCTCTGAGTATTACTATGGTTTCAATGATCTTCTTACTGTAACCGTATAGGGCTCTCTTATATGACCTTGATGGTTAACCTTCAAGATAGGATGCTATTTGTACGGAGGTAGGTACCCTAAGCCCTATAGATCCCAAAGCCCTAAGGAACGGAGCTTCTGCGTTCAAAGCTTGGCAGACAGGATCCCGTTTCAGCGACCATAGGCTGCAATATGGCCTATGAGAGCCTTGCACTGTATCTGACGGGATATGGGGCTTTCCAAAATTTGGGGTACCCTTTTTGGGGGTCCCTATAATAAGGACTATAGTAGTTTGGGGTCTATATCGACCCATATTGGGGTTATATAGGGATAATGGAAAAGAAATGGAAACTACAGGGATTCCTGGGCTCATATAGGGGTCTATGGTAGTTTCCCAAAATAAGGGGGACCCATATTGGGGTTATACAGGGATAATGGAAAAGAAAATGGAAACTACAGGGATTCCTGGGCTCTATGGTAGTTTCCCAAAATGAGGGGGAACCCCCCCTTATTTTGGCAAACTACCATATAACCCCAATATATACCCCATTATAATATAGTAGTTTCCATTTGATTTTCCATTATCCCAATATGTCGGGGTCCCCCTTATTTGGGGAAACTACCAGATTTGAGTTGGGGGTCAGGTGCGACCCCAGAGTTAAGCAGGGCAGAAGCCTCGGGCTACTTGCAGGTTCAAGGTACCTCCAGCTAGGGGGTTTAAGGTACCTCCAACCAAGTTGTATCTGTACTTCTTAATCTCTAAATCCTCCAATATGGATGCAATTCGGTGGTGAGTACGAGAATTAATTTGGTTATCCGCCGACCCCTGGGGCCG
>CAJNIZ010026991.1:0-14961 GCA_905231905.1 Symbiodinium pilosum | reverse complement strand
ACCCAAGAAAATATGCTGCCTGCGTTGCCCGCCCCTGGGCGCAGCCCCTTAAGTAATTATCCTGAACCTCCAAGTAGGGGGCACCAGCATGTGGCACTTTGTTAGAGGAATGCTCCTGGAAAACGGCCCTTTCAAGGTCTCAAGCAAGCAAGGGCCTCCAAAAAGGAGTTCTGGCAAGGCGTTCCAGGTTAGGACTCGTCTGTGAGGGTACCCTAGACTCCGTAAGCCCTATAGTTTAGGGTTTAGGGTTTAGGGTATAGACCCTAATCCCTAAACTATTCAGTATCCAGCCGGCATCCTGCACCGGACGTTCCCGGCTTATGCTTGCTTTAGCTAAACGCCTCAAAGGACAAGGCTCACCCACGCAACCAGTGTAGTACAGGGAATCGGGGAAGATAACCCCAATATCACCACCATATAATGCATTCCCTGATTCCCTACTATCTAGCCACCCCTCCAGAAAACGAGCCCGTAATTCCAAGACATGAGTTCAACAAATCATGCATTGTCCAAGGCAAAGTAGCGAAAGGCGTTTCAGCAGGTCGTCCTGAAAATCGAGTCGATGAAGGATGTGCTCGTGGTGCTCGTGCAGGGTACTGATCAGCCTGAGCCAGCTACATGGAAGTTTCTTAGCCATTCTGGGGAGTGTCTTGGGATTCTTTCTAGCAAGGACTGCAGTATGTCTCAGCATAGGCCTGACCATTCGCATAACTCCCGCCCACTAAAAAAATGCATACTTCAAGATGCCTTTGAAATCCTATACACAGAGCCCCGAGCCCTAAACCCAAAAGCGCATTATGGGCCATGCCCCCTGCTGCCCAAGTGCCCCTTCATAGCGTCGGCTGCCTGGTTGATATGCTTTGAGCTTAGCGTGTCAGATTTGGGGCTACAGGTAGAGTTTCACTTCCTGGTGGTTAGTATACATAGGGAATGAGGGAATATAATCCCTATCTACATATGTATATGCATTATATGTATAAGGTATTCGCTTAATCACTACTAAACCCTCTGTAAATTAAGTGCAAAGGAATTGCGGCTTAGGGCTTAGGCTTTCTGCCGTGGGTGGGTGTACGGCTTGAGATTTGGAAATTCGAAGTCTAGGGCTTCAGAACCCCTAAACCCTAAACCCTAAACCTTAAACCTTAAACCTTAAACCCTTATTCAAGGCTGCCTGGTATTTCTCCTTGCGGGGGTATGCGTGCATGTATTGGCAGGCATACACAGCCAGCTGGTTGTGGTGTCGAGGAGAGCTGGAAGCACTGCCGACGTATGCATTCATATTAGGTTCTCTTGGGATCATATTTGGACAATGGAAAATAAAATGGAAACTACTATTTAGGGTTTAGGGTGAGGATTTAAAGTTTTCCTTTGGCGAAAGGGATATGGACCTTGCACAGGGGTAGGGAATTAGGGGCTAACCCGAAACCTTGGACACCTTCAGTGGGTGACGTCTTGGTTTCGTGGGACTTTACCAAGACCAAACAGGGTGCGGCCATCTAACGCATCTGTGCTCTTACAACGTTTTCCGCTCGCGCTTTATGGTGCTCGCACCCCCTTTACAATCGAAGTCGGTTTCCAGCACCCCGTTTACTTATCTAATGAAGGGGGTTCTGCGCTTAGGGCAGTGGAACATGAAGCTGCTCTCGCTAAGCAGGGTCTCGGATCTCTGGGTTCTGGAAATTTCGGGCGCTTGCATAGAGACTGGCTTGCTTTCATTTTTCTATTTTGTCACCAAACCCTTGCGAGCTTGAGTTTGCAAGGGTCTGGTAATGATCCAGTACATCTGATGGACGACCCTGCTAACTGCTGCACTCCTCGACCCTCAATTTCTTCTTCCTGAGTGTTACAATCCAAAGACTACCCTTGACACTACCTCACTCCCTCGACTGAGAATGAATTAGGATTGACATATCCTTGCAGGTATAAGCGGGACCCAGACCTTTGGGAAACCTCGGTAGAACGCAATGATTTGTCGTATGGCAATGGATAGAGAAGAGGATGCCATGGGGCCCCTTAGCTTTTGCAGAGTTTATAAGCATGATAGCATGGGGGTTCCCAAGCTGAGGGGTACCTTTTTGGGGGTTCCCATAATAAGGATTATCGTGCGTTGGGTCTATATTGGGTTTTTTTGGGGAACTGCCACATGCTCGAAGGTGTTTGTACAGCTGAGAGCATCGGGATATGCTAGCCATTATGGTCTGTAGAGCTCACGACGATATCTTGTTGACACTAGTTGCTGGAGACACCTAGATGAAAAGCTTCAGGTTAGCAGCAAGGCTCTATGTGGTGTGCGTGTGTGTGTACACATGGGGGGTCGGTTCGGGGACGATCATTCAACCGTGGGCCATAAGTCATGCGAGCTATAGTCTAAAGTCTTAGTATCCCCCTTAATAACCCCTACGTACAATCCCCACCATATGCTGGCCCGTAAAGGAGTGTTCTTCGAGGTTAGCCCCTTTTTTGCAGAGTGTACATTGTGGCAAGTGTTGGTCTTCAACAGTGTTGCTCTTAATTGTTTGGGCCCCTAGGGCTTAGATGTCAAATATTTTAGCTTCCTGGGTAATTTGGAAGATAAAATTTAGGGTTTAGGGGACTGTGCCCTTGTAGCAAAGAACCACGGAAAGGGAACAGGAAGGTACATGAACGAAATCTCCCCCTCATCATAATCCGCGAGCCTAATGATAACTCAACATTGTGTGCCTCTTATGAGGACATGCTTTTTGCTCGCCGTCTCTTTTCGCAACCATGACCCCGCACTGTAAGTACTGAACCCCGTACCTCAAACCAACCCGAGGCAAAAGTTTACTATCAACCCTAAACCCTAAATATTTATGGCAGTTTCCATGTTCTGTTCCATGGCCCCGTGTTTGCCTATCTATATCTAGAATATATATTTGTATGTATATACGTATCTCTAGATATATATATATATTTGAATATCCAGAAATGCCCCACTGTCAGCACTGAACCCCATATTTCCAGCCAAAAAACCTACGCAGCTGTGTATTATCAACCGTAAGCTCAAATACTTATCAGGTAATTTCCCTAAACAGGGCACCCCCCAATATAAACGACCCAAATACTATTATCCTTCTCCCTAAACAGGGGACCCGGATGTAAGCCGAAAAATACGATCATCCTTATAGGGACCCCTCAACCCTAAACCCCTAAACCCTAAACACCACACCCCTAAACCCCTAAACCTTAAACCCGAGACCACTACACCCTAGACCGCTACACCCCAAAACCCCAAAACCCTAATTTGAGTCATTGTCTAAACTCCCAGTATCCCCCTTAATATCCCCTATAGTAGTCCCCTATATAATTCCCTATATACCCCCCTTTAAGGAGTTTAGACTATGGCTCATTTTGGGGAAACTCCCATCAGGCTAAGGCCCGGCCTCTTCGGCCATGGCACCAAGTGGGCAAGCACAGCAGGTCAAGCGCTCGGTATTTAGGGGTTTTCCCAAATTAGGGGATATCCTTCTTGGGCGTCCCCATAATAAGGATTGTAGTATTTTCGGGTCTATATTGGGGTTCCAATATTTTGGGAAACTACCATTTAGGGTCAAGGGCTTGGTATTTAGGGCAAAAACTATAATGGGGTTATATAGGGTTTAGTGTGTGGGGTTATATAGGTATAATGGAAAATAACATGGAAACTACTATAATGGGGTTATATAGGGTTTAGGGCCTAGGGCTGAGTGTTTAGGGCTCAGGGTTTAGGGCTTGGGGTTTGGGGTTTAGAGTTTAGGATTTAGGGTTTAAAACTTTTGGGGTTTGGCTCCAATAATATGGGTCTTATATAAGGGGAACGGAAAAACCTGGGAACTACCACGCTATAGCAGGGTAGATATTCGGTTTATGTAAGGCATGTATGAACACTTGAAACTTTTCTCCTGAGTTGCAGTACCTGCAGCCCTTCACGGGGGCTGGCCCCAAATAAGTATCTGAAGTCATTCTACGTCAATTCGTCACAAAAAAGTTGTGGAGAGCTAAGCCTACTTCCTTGTAGCAGCGCTTGCGTTGAACTGCTCGACTGTGCAACTCAAAGTTGGCAGCGCTACCCTAACCTGCTTCTGCAGCCACCAGGAAAAGGCGCATGTCCCTGCCAGAACTCCGTCGCTCTCTATCCCAAAACACAAAAAATGACGACAGGCGTGAGGATGATGAAGATGGTGATACCGAGAATGAAAGTGATGAATCGACACTGTATGCTTGCATCTGTTGCCAGCGGGAGGAAATCTTGGACCAGCTCCTCCAGACCCTTTTGCAGGCGCTGTCAGGAGACAAAAAAGCACGACAATTGGCCAAATACGTACGCTGTAAAACAGCCTGCCTCTCCCAAGAGGCCCATAGCATGCCATAGCTTCTGTCCCTTTTCTGAAGGGGCTTGGCAATCCTCAGGGGTGCCATAGCCCTGCTTGCCATTCCCAGCAGCCCAGAGTCTTGATCTGGGGATCTAAGTCCAGACAAGGATGCCTACGTTTGTTTGGACCTTGAAGTCTACAAATTGTGTTTACTTTCACCCATTCGGATCTCCAGGATTGATCCGGGTTCCACCACCCAAAGCCCAAATCCTGAACGCTCATGTTTGCTTCCAGCACGCCACCCTGCACAGGTCAACAGTCCACTGCGCATCTGCGCGTTGCCTCGAAGGGGTGTTTACCATGGGGCTACTATGGGTCCCCAGTATTTGCGGTATAGGGTTTTAGACTAGAGTTTGGTCCACCATAAGTTAAGGCCTCATTACGGGCTATGGGGGCTTATGAGGGCGAATTAAAATTTCTTCGGGCTTGGTAGGCACTTGTTATTTGATTGCATCTTGTGGGGGTCCATGGTAGCCCTATGAGTTCACCTAGAGGGCCAAGTGGGCCTGAACAAAACGGCACTGTTACTTTGGGCACTAAGACCCAAGAAACCCACAAACGTCTAGAGCCCTTTTAGGGCTACTTAGGCCCTCTAGGTTGGCGCGCTACATCATCGGGAAAATCGCGCATGCAAAGGCATGTCAAGCCTGGGTTTGGACCACATCATCTGAGATCTCTAGACCCTTAACCCTGTACCCTGAAGCCTAAGCCCCTAAACCCTACACCCTGAAATTAAGGCTTGGGGTTTTGGGTTTGGGGGAAGTGAGGGTTTAAGATTTTGACTTGTTGGGGTTTAGAGCTTCAGGTATGCGTTATAGTACTAATAATAGTAAATAGTCGAAATAGTAATGATAACCCCCCAGTATCGTAGTTTCCATTCTCTAACCGAGCCTTCTGCTCCAAAGCCCTTGTGCCCAAACCCAGGGGACAGCAACACCGACTCTGCGGTTGCCAGGACATGCTTCCTCGGTAGCATCCTAAGGTCAAGTATAAGTTCTTAATGTATAGGGTTTAGGGTTTAGGGTTTGGGGGTTGAGGTTGTAGGGTACTACCAGATATACTTGGGGCCCTGAACCTCCCTGTGGCCAAAGTCTAAACAAGACAAGTACCTGGACCCTCTGGGTCTAGGTGATTTCCAAAAGGAGGACCCTTTGTTGGGTTGGATACCGGCCGCTTTTTTGGGGGTGTATGGCAACCACGATTATATGAGACTGTTGCAGGAATCTTGGGTCCCGTTCGTGCATTTCTCAATCTCATCAACGCCAAGCCCTGAACACCCTGTAGAGTGTATGTTCAAGGCTTAGCCATAGGGGGAATACGTATGCTTTGTGGGCGTTACACATGACAGGCAACACGTCTCGTGCAATAATTTATGAGTCGTTTTTAGCATCCAGGACTCTGTCGGGTTCTCTCCTTTTCTGGTATGCTGGGAATTACAACATCTGGGTAAATTTTGGGGAGCATTTTGGAAATACCATAATGGGTATGTATAGTAAATAATATGGTTTCCCCAATACTCTCTTCCCCAATAACCAGGGCCCAAAAGTTTTAAACTTTTTTATAGAGACCCCAAAAGGAAGCCCGAAAAGGTTAAAGTTCTTCCATTGGCTAAGTAAGAATATAGTAACTTGAATCAAGTTCCTTGAATCCCTATATTCCTCCCAGTTTCCATTTCATTTTCGATTTTCTTTTCCATTTGATTCTCCATTATAGGGGGATAGTATACCCTAAACCCTAAACCTTAAACTAAGTTCCAGAAAAACTCTGGTCCAGCGACTTGTGAAACACAGCAGCCACAGAGCGGCCTGCCCCAGTCGGATACCTATCTGCTGGCTTTTGGTCAAGCATGGGGGACGTTCATTATAGGTGATTATGGGAGCATTTTGGGGCATCAGATCATCCATTCGTCCTGTCAACAGGTACCCAAAGCTGGTAACTCTCAAGCTGCAAACTTCTGGGTCTTACATCTATGGACCGCTTGCAGCACCGTCTTTTGGGCAGGGGGTGCGCCGCTCTGCAGATTTTTCAAAAACTGATATTGCTGCCCGGATTCTCACGTCACACCACCTATATAGTCCCCAACGTAACCCCGTGAAGGAGTTGAGACTAAAGCACACAGAGTCCATGTTGAAAGGACAATAGTCAGCAACGGGCGCCGTCAGCTCCCATGTTGGTTTCGGGGAGGGTGTGAGCCAAGACAGTTATAAAGTAAGTTTTTGGGTACATTAGACGGTCTCTGTCCAAGGTTCATGTGGCGATAACCTTTTGACTCATAACTTCTGAAACACGTGATGTAAGGCCAATTCCCTTGATGCAAATTTCCCAGACTAAGCAAGAATCACACGCAGTTCAGGCCTCATGCCGCATGGGTCATCTGGCAAGATAATGAGCTATAACCCTCTTATGAAAAACCATACCCAAGAAGACAAAGCAATCATACTCTGCGTTGCGGACGATAGCATCCCCAAATAATAATCTACTCATCTGGAGTATCAATAACCCTGAAACTGTCGTGCTCGGGGGGTATGTGACACAGACATTTTGCGCGGTGCAGGTCTTGAATCAAGCTTGCGGTGTTTCCACTAAGGTATGCTGTAACCCAAAGGGTCCTAAGTACCCATATGGGGAATAGTTACCCAAACCATAAGGGAAGTTATTACTACTGAAACCATACTTTGTACCATATAGGTACTTTAGACCCTTTGAGTAACCACTTTAACGTGCATCTCAGGTAAAGAGCGGCCTTCGGGAGTGCTTTAGGCCGTACAGCAGTCAACACAAGTCAACACACGATCGCTTCTGAGGTCGAGCGCGTGATTTTCTTGGGATCCTACTCCTGGACTATGCTACTTGGCATGATGGTACTAAAGTTGTAAGCGGGTGAGAAGGGCAGTTATGGGAAGAGGCTTCGATGACCCACAGCGCAGTGGCCGCTAGATTCCTTCAGCGTCGATTACTTTGCAGCTTTGCTGCAAGTTGTGCCACGGCATCGGCACGTTTCAGATCTCCACTCAGAACGAGGGAGGTTGCCCAAAATTAGGGGTACCCTTTTCGGAGTCTCCATAATAAGCCCTGTGCTATATTCGGATCGGTCTATATTGGGGGCCTTCTATTCAGGGAAACTACCAAACTGAGGCCATGGCGAAGCCTATTCATTCGCCAGTGAGGTCCGATGATGTGCAACCCACGTGGTAGTTTCCCAAAATTAGGGGACCCCAATATAGACCCCCAAAATACTATACTCCTTAATATTGGGACCCCCAAGAGGGAACCCCTAATTTTGGGAAACCCCCACGTACTTCAACAGCAAGATTGGAAAGTTAAAGCTCTGAGACCCTGAGCCCTCCAAAGGGGTTCAGGATTTAGAGCCCAATCATACCGGCCCTAAACCCTAAACCCCAAACCCCAAATCCTAAACCCTAAACCCTGGTTGCTACAGCTGGGCGCAGGCCACCCCCCTGGAGATGGAGCTGATGAAATCCTGGGATGCAGGGCGCCCTAAGGCTAACGACCGGAGCACTTGCGTACACACCTACTGGGTTTTTTAAAATTAGGGTTTAGGGTTTAGGGTTTGCCAAAATTAGGGAACTCTTTTGAGGGTCCCTATGATAAGGATTATAGTACGTTGGGGTCTATATGGGTCACCCTGTTTAGGGAAACCACCATACATGCATGCATACACACACATGTCAGATACCTACATACATCCCAGCGTAATCGTCTATGATACTGTTTGACCTCCAAGTTTTACTACCGAGGATTGAGCGTGAACATGCAAAAGGCCAATATCCCTAAATTAGGGAATTCAATTTAAATCATACAGTATCATTCAAGGTCTACTCTCTACTTAAGGAATATTGGGCTGTCCGGGTCGTTAACGCTTTGAGGTTATGATGATGCATTTGCTTGCCATGTGGGCGCGAGTGCTTCAAAGTGAAGTGCTAGGGGCTCAATTGCGTGGTGGATTGCTGCGCATTATTCGAGCTTGGGTCTAAGGATCCAGATGCCCAGCTCTTTCGGTGCTAGGTAGCAAAAACGAGTCAAATTCCCATGTTTGGGGCCTGGACCACTATTTTGGGGGGGGAACACACAACTAATTCGTAACACTCAGCGTATATTCCGTCTGGTACTTGGTACCTCAGTCAGAGAGACTGTTGGATGACTGGTTGTTTGGGGCTGCAGGCGTTTGCGGGGTCTTGGTTGCAATCCTCTGCAAACCCACTGCCCACACAGCTATTCCAGCTGAAGTGTGACCTATCTTTACGAGGTTTCAGCATGGGCTTCCTCATCTCGCCTAGGTGAGCTGGCTTTAGGGTGTAGGAAATATGCGTATACACATCTATGGATGTACGCATGTCTGTATGTGCGTACATGCCGGCCTCTCCCCCAGAAACTACTACCGTACATGTTATTGAGGTGATTTGACGGCTTCAGGTTTTTCCTCTGATCGAGGACACACCTTGTTTAGCTCGTAGGCTTGTTCAACTATAGACAGTAACTCAGGAGAATCTGTCATTCTGCGTTCGAAAAACTAAACAAGCTATAAAACATGGCAGTGTCCATCCTCTGAGAAAAATCCACCCTTTTTGCCTATGGTTTATACAGGGAGGGGCTCTTGACACAGGAGGCACTTAGGACGTAGGGTGGAGATATGGTAGTTTCCTATAATATAGACCCCAAAGTACTATAGTCATTATTATGGGGACCCCCAAAAAAGTTCCGCCAACTTTGGGAAATCCCCACATGTAGCTTTGATTGTAGGGATCCCACCTTCGGGAATATTCAAGAACAGAGCCAGGTGGGCAGCTACAAGGAGGGCTCAAGTAGATAGACTATGGGGTATATGGGGATCTTATTTTCATATACCCAAAGCCATGTTCTATCTACTTAAGGGGGACTATAGCTCCATCTCATAGACAACATACACAGGTTGTGGGCTTATACGACACGACTTTATGCAAGCACCCTGCAAGCACCCTGTATGGATGGGTACTTGCCCGAAAACTACCTGCCTGGCCCTCTCCTTGTCGAGACTGCCTCTCCCCCGGTGATTAAACACTCGCCCCACCCACACCCTCGAATATCCGTTGTTCACGTATTCAATATAGGAGGATATAAATGTAGAGAGACTCCTAACTTTCCCAACGAACTCCAAAAGAATCAACTAGCAATAGCAGTTACAATCTTCATTATACTGTTCGTACAAGAATGTCTGGCCTTCAGGTAATAATGCGGTAGTACCTGGACCCCAGAAGTAGGTAGACAAACAGCACAAAGCCCATTAAAAAGACAATTATTCTATATACTTTTGGGGTTCAGGTAGGCGCACTCCCCAAAGAGCCCAGCTTCACGCAAAGTGCTCATGTCATCGCGGAGTTTCACGAGCTCGTCTTCCTCAAGCTGTATAGATTCATGGATACGTAATTCTAAGAGGGTTTGGGGTATAGGGTTAGGGTTTTGGGTCTAGGGTTTAGGGTTTCGGGTTTAAGGCTCATAGGTAGCCCAAGCAGATTATGATCCATAGTTAAAAATATACGTATACTTTTCCTAATACCCAGACTTTTGCCTTCCCAACGCTGGCATGGTCGTGCACCTGCAAGACGTACTATTGCCCTCTGAATTAGGGAATCAGGACTTTGAAGTTTTAGGTTTTTCGGGCCGAGGCTAGGCAATCTTGCATGTAGTGTTTCTCTGCACCTTCCAATGGTAGGTCCCTGTGTTATGCGCAGTAGAGTTCTCTAAAAGGATTTAGGGGCAGGAATCCATTAAACACCCTAAGCCCTAAACAGTACACCCTGAACCCTAGACCCTAAACCCCAGACCCTGAATCCTTAGAGCCTGAAACCCTAAACCCCTAACCCCAACACTCTAAAACCCACCTAAACCCTAAAAACCATTAAACCCTAAACCTGAACATCGGTAAATCGGGTTAAAGGGGGTTTGCTGAGGAAGGGATGCTGAGAGAATGCAACTTGACCTTCCTACTGGTCCATGGGTTTAGGGTTTATTTGGGGGTTAGGGTTTAGGATTTAGGGTATAGGGTTCATGTCCGGAGTTTTGGGCGATTTTGGTGCGGTTTTTGTTCAGAGTTTGATGTTTTGCTCTTGGGTCTATACAGGTTCTATGTATTCTGGGCTTGAGGGTTAGTGGGTTTGGGTGCGTATTTACGGAGGCCAATGACCTCCTGCTTGGATGTCTCGAAACTTCGCTTCATGCTCTTAGCTTCCGTGCTAAGAAAGCTGGGTTGCGAAAACAAGTGTACCCACATAGGAAGGTTTCCTGTGGTCCGTACAGGCATTGGCTACTTTCTATGGAGATAGACATCAACACGTATGTTGTTCAGAATGCCCACATAGCCTGGATCAGTATCTTTCGAAAAACAAGAAGCTATTCCTGTTTGATCTTATGCTTGATGCAGGCAAGCGGCCATGTACCTTTGAAAGCGGCCTTGACTCCGGATGAGCCTCAGCTTGCGAAAAAAGCTTCCACGCATGGTCAATTCAGAACAAAAACCAACGCAGCAAGAACAATTTGAAAAGAGTTGAGGCCGCTGAAGTCTGCTGAGTCTTCCCCGTTGGACCACATGTCGCTCTCCGATCTACGAGGGCTGAGCGGCGGCGGTATGAAGTGTTGTGACAGTAACCATTGAACCTGTCACCCGAACCAGAACTCCGTAAAGAGCTTATCCCTAAAGGCCCAAGTACTCAACAATCGTACACCCCAGAATCTGTACTACAAGTATCCAATGGTTCGGCATATGGACCCCAGGCGTAGACAGAAGCAGAGGAGCGAAGTTTGGGCTTAGCGTGGCCCAGCACTTCTGCAGAAACTATGTAACCCTAAACCCCTGCGCCCTAAACCCTATCCTCAGAGCCCAATTACCCATATGGTAGGTTCCCAGGTTATGAAGTACTACAGGTAGTATAGCTCCGTATAGGAATGTAGGAACAAGCCATCTATGCAGGCAAGTTGGCTTCAGGGTATGGGGATGCGGAGCACTGTGCGAATCGGAGTGGGTGTCTTGTTAAGGTATCCAGGTATGTGTGACTTGGAGAGGAACGGGGGCTCGCACATGACCGGGCAAAGACATATATGCAACGGGCTTCTGGGCCTTTCGCCATCTAGTACCCAGTTCTTTAAAGAAACTATGATCTGATAGAAGCGACCTTTGTTTTCTGGAGTAGCATGCAGTAGGCTGATCAATTGCGGGGTCCATGAAGTCAACGAGAGAACAAGACTAAAACGCGGTCTCACCGCAGCAGACTCAGGCACATGCCAGTGTCCTACGACGCATGCCTTCCAACAAATCCCATACACCGATTAGGGTCGCACTGCTTGGAAGACTGACCTGCTTGTGCTTGCATGTCATCATAGATGAAGCCATGCGCGGAGTCTCAGCTCTTCTGCCAAATGTCCACACTGTTGATCTGCAAGCCGCTGACTGTCGATTGACAAACCCTTGCATTTCATGAGTGCGTGCCCAAACGGTGGAACACTGTAATTTCGCATACATAACAGCAAGCCGAATTACGCACTTTTTTTGCCGTAATGAACTTCCAAATATACTTAGTACGCACAGCCCCCAAAACTTTAGGTGACGACGCTTACAGGTAAGGTCATGCAGGATTTCGTCTAGCAACCGTAACGAAAGCAGAGCCGAGCAACATCAAACCTAAAAAGCTCTAAACCCTGAACTCTAAATCCTTCACCCTGGGCCCTGTCTGAACCCCAAAAGGGGGTAAAAGAATAGCCCCAAGTCCAACAAAAACGCCTAATAGGCAATTATTGTACATACTTTTGGGGTTCAGGTAACCCTTACGCAAGCAGCACCAACATAAGGACCCTGGTAGGTATATTCCTATTATGTACCTACTATATTCTTGGGGTTCCTGGTTTGGAGTTCCCAGTAGAGTCCCTTTAACCAAGTGACCATGTCTGGTCCTGAATCAGTTTGCCGACATCCATTGCTTTGGCCTGGGCGGCGTGTGGCATCTCAGCTGATTACACAACAGGTGCCTTATAAAATGCTACGACTCTGGGGGACTACAATAGGGCTAAGAAACAGCATAACATATAAATACATAGTATTATATGGTATAGTATAGTATAGTATGGTATAGTATAGTATAGTATAGTTGTATAAGCATCATAGCGAAACCTTGGTAGCTATAGGATGGCTTGAGAAAGAGTTAGCTGGAAAACATGGAGACGTTTTTGGACATGTGAGCTATAGTCTAAACTCCGAAGCATCTCCCCTAATAACACCTTTTATAGTCCCCTATGTAATCCCCGATATAGCCCCCCGGTAAGGAGTTTAGCTGGTCTGGGATTATTTGGAGCTTTCGGATTCGCAGCTTGCCAAGACACTGAAAGAGCTTTTAAGATGGGCTCCTCATCTTAGATACACCTCAAGGGTTGGCTAAACGTGGCTCAAGAAACCTTTCGACCCATGCTTTCTCATTTTAGGTCCTATAGGTATGACGTGCGACTTCATTTCGCAATTGCACAAAAAGAACGCACAGATCTGACTAACAAACAGTCCAATAGTAAGAGCCGAGAGCGGCAAATCAACCACGGCCCAGGAATATCAGAACCACTAAGGGCGTTGCGCATAACATGTTAATCTTTCCAATTTCCAAGAAGATGAACCCTTTCCCCAAATCAAGGGTCAATTCGGTGTTAGCCTGTGCAGCGTCTGTAGACGATGTGTGCAGCAAAGGGTCAGCGCCACTAAATCTGAGGCATCCCAGAAAGAATTCCTGGCATGGCAGCTACTTTTTCTACATACGGTTTAAGGTTGCGATTTCCGGCTGTGGGCTTGAAGGTTAGGATTTAGGAATGGTTCCGCATTTGCGGCAATTAGGGGTGCAGAGGCGTAAGGTACAGTTCTCAGGGTGGCTTCCAATGTGCAAAAACTTTCTTCTGACGGGTTCTGAGCGCGAAGTTGAGGAGTGAATGCAGGTATTTTGAGATTGGCTTACATAATTACCTAGGTATTCTGAGACTGGCTTATAAAAATTACATATAGAGGCTATTTCCGGGATCCATGCGGCCCATTCCCTCTTAAGAGGAAGCATCTGTCTTCTAACAGGATGATGACGGAGCACTGTCTTGCATTTAGCCGTTGTGCATACAGTGGCCAAGAGTATGGTAAGTTTTTAGGCAGAGCATTTTCACGAAGAAGCCGCACGGCCAAAATCAAACCTGCTTTAGCGGCTCTAGCCGACTCTATGAAAATCAGCCTTCTTCCAAGAGTAGTGTATTGCCAACAAAAACAAAGGCTGCAAATGGAGGCTCGGACCCAGGTGTAAACATGCTGAATTGCTGAACTGTCAGCAACCCTGCACCAGAGCGGAAGCCAAGCCCTCGATCCTGAACTCCAGTCTTGGTTTCCAGGCTTTTTTTGGCGAGTCTACACCTACTATATTTTGGTAGTTTCTCAAAGTCACCATCCCATACCCTCATATGAGACACCAACCTTGCAGCTTTTGCTTCAGTGTCTTACACAGGGTCAGACGGACCCATTGCCTTCAATACTTTGCTCTTTCAAAAATTTGTGGAAGACCATTTCTTTGTATCGCCCCTGGCCTGAACCCGCAGCTGCGTGGCTCAATCGTGGAACTCGAAAGATGTTATGAGCCCTCAGACGTTAAAGCCCTGTGGAATGACTTCCCATGATGCTTCCCACATTGCCAACTAACTGACAGAGAGCCTTATGCCTGCTGGTGCCCGAGGGGCAGTGGGGCAGTGAATGTCAGCACAGTTCTAGGTTGGGTCCTGCCCCCACTAATAAACCGTATATGATAGGGGTCATCTTTCAGGACTCTAGATAACTAGATTATGAATTCTATCCAGCTGTTAATGGGTAGGGGCAGTACTCAACTTACAGGGGTTATACCGGAATGATTGCAATGATCCACTCTCCCAGAAGCCTACTTCAGAATGTCGCAAGCGCCTACTTCAGAATGTCGCAAGCGCCTATTTCAGAATGTCGCAAGAAGCTCTTGCAAATGGTTGCTGACGTGGTCTCACAGGTTTGCCGGGAAAGGTTCGCAGTGGTGCATTTAGGTTTCAAGGAACCAAACCAACAAACTTGGAAACCCGGCCCCCCCGAACACCGACACTCTGCAACCCCCCGAACAACCGAGGCCAAGCCGCTCAAACCTGATCCTCATTCCTGATCCCGAACCCAAATGGTCCAGACCTGTATAGCACATACCGCGCCCCAAATACCCTGTTCAGTGGAAAGCTCGGGCTCAACGACACCCCCAGGTGAGTAGTTACCAGGTGGGTACCCCCCACAATTATACGGCTTATATAAGGCTCGTACAAGGGTAACGGGTTATACGAGCCCTGGGTTCAAGTCCGAATATATCCCATAATAGGCCCCCCCAACCTAACTGAAGTCCGTACCTCATACCAGGTCTATCCACCTGATAACCCTAAACCCAAAACCCTATACACCCTAAACCCACCCTCCTCGGGGTTTCCTTGACTGGCCCCTTGTCCCTATATAATCCCTATATGATCCCTATAGAGTCCCTAAATAACCCATATATAATCCCTTATAACTTGCCAAGCCCCTGGAATG
>CAJNIZ010026980.1:44429-63528 GCA_905231905.1 Symbiodinium pilosum | reverse complement strand
TTTAGACTATGGCTCATATGGTTCCCCCAAACGCAACTTGATCAGGCAAACCAGACACCCTCAACCGCCTGAACCTTCAGCCCTAAAACTCGCACATCGATTACTGGGTTGCTGTTAAGGAACTTAATTTAAGTTACTATATTGGGGGAACCATATTAATTACTATATATAACCATTATGGTAACCCTAAACCCTAAACCCTAAATCCTAAACCCTAAATCCTAAACCTAAACCCATTATGGTAACTTTATTTAAGCTCTTTAAACAGCAGCCCAGATTAAGCTCTATCTCAGGACGGAGCCGGCTGATGGCGGAATGCTATCACCTGCTGAGCGCATGGGAGATTAGCATCCCAATAACCCAAAGGGTGCTAGGTACCCATATGGGGAATACTTACCCAAACCATAGGGGTTTAGGGTTTAGGGTTTAGCATCCCAATGAAACGATGCAAGGACCGTAATGGCATCGATATGCTGCTAGCGTACTACATACTACCCTAAGGGTCCAAGGACCCAAAGATTAGAGCTGTCCTTCCCAAATACCATTCAAATTATGGCAGTTTGGGCCCTTAAAACCTCTTTGGACCTTTAGTGCTACGGCAAGACTGACCTTGTTAATTCCGTAGGCTTACATGAGCTATAGTCTGAACTCCTAGTATCCCCCTTCATAAGCCCTATAAGACTCCCCTATAAGACCCAACACCCTGAAACCTACTCCCTACACCCTACTCCCTAAACCTAGAGTACTCCCCTATGTAACCGCCTTTAAGGTTTAGACAATAGCTCGCAACCTCAGAAGTCTCGGTTGCAGGTTCCGGGTCTGATGGTTTAAGGGTTCAGGGTTTATAGGTTTTTGGGTTGAGGGTCTAGGGCTAGTATGGCTTGGTAATTCAAAGTAGGTCAAAGCCTACATAATTCCGACATGCAATGTCCCCTTCTGCAGATCTGCGCGCAGTTTGTGAGCCGGAAGTATGCTGCTCACACTGCCTTCTTGGCCAAGAGATTGGCTGGCCCTCAAACGGACTCCACGCCTCGTCCTGCGTTGGCATACCCCAGTCTTGCTACAGCTGCCGCAGAAAGAGAACAAAACGGGGCTTTCTTCTCCGGCCACAAAGGCAGACGTCAGGCCACATAGCACTGGCGCCGTCAGCTGGTCAGCACCACATTGCGTCAGCTTCTTGCACAGAGCTTTCGCCGTACGCCCTTCCAGCACACTAACAGCAATGATGCTGGAGCCTTTCACAGAGCCCATTGCGGTTTTCCTTATGGTCGTGTGGCATGTCTGCAGCCATTGCACCAAACGCCAGAGACAGTGATTGTTTTGCATGCTTGTTTCCTCACTCGAACCCTTCGGTTGCTGGGCCTCGGGCTAGGGTTTTTTAAGTGTTGAAGGTGCAAGGATTATTTCGGCATATGCCCTCGAGGATGAAGTGGCCGGACCCAGATTTTTTCTCTACATTGACCGAGTCTGGAAGCATGACTCGAAGCAAGACATAACATGTACATAAATGCATATCTATATGTATATATATATATATGTGCCTATTTATCTATTTGCTTATTAGCTGATCTGTTGATGCACGCGATTTCCGTAGGAGGGGCCCCAATGTAGACCCCAATATACTACAATGTTCTCTCTAAAGACTTCCCAGCTTTTGAAAACCCTGCTACTGATATGCAGTTCTGGTATTAAATCGAAAAGAGCAGCAATCAGCCACAAAATGTCCGTGTGTGCAACAGCCAAAGCCTAAACCTCGCAGATTCTTTGCGGAATTGTTTTTTAAAGCCCTGCGCACGTTGACCCTAAGAACCTTATACCACGGAAGTTTGAAGGCGGAAGAGCAACTTCATGTCCAGCTCGAAACTTTGTTGATTTGATCCGTAAGCGTAGAACCCAAAATTTCCCGGAGCTCTTTCACAGATGCACCACTGGCCTCGTATGAGGCAGACGCCAAAGGTGGAAGCCTGCTGAAACTAAACATGTCTGCTCGGGGAGGGACTGCAATGAAATCACCGACCAGCAAATCTAGCTACAGGAGCACCTGCAAATAGGCAAATAGCACCCCTTCTGTACGAATGGCGAACAACCAATACAGCAACCCTAAAACACTCCCTGCCGTCCCGCAAACTAACGTGGAACCTGATAAAGGCCCTCACACAGAACTGCCCTTCCGAAGGGGGCCATACAGGATTGCAGAGAGGTTTGCGGGAGGGTAAACCTTCAAGCCCCGAACATAGCCTTAAACCCTAAACCCTAGATTTCAAGGGTAGAGTTTGCCCTTTTTGAGGACGCAAGCACCGCAATTGACGCGGAAGCTGAGCAGTACTTGCAAGTGAGTTTGTAAGGCGGTTCTAGTTCTAGCATGAAGGCTATAAGTTGCGTCATGGTTATTCTAGGAGCATTTTGTTCAGGAACTAGAGCACTTGCAGCCAACACTTGTAGAACATATGCATGAATTTTCAAGTGGAGGATTCGATGGCTACGGCTATGGCTTCAGGCAAGGCTCTATGCATGTAGGAAGGAAGAACTAAAGTCTTGTTCAGCTTTCTATCTAATTAATAGGGTCTTTCTACAAGAGTTCTATGCTGTGGACTTTAAGACGCTGATGGCTATGAAGTTTTACTGGATCTTTCACCTGTCAATCACGAAGAAGCGTGTGGCCTTAATCTCGGTCTTTTGCATTTAAGTACCTGGAAGGACCACAGCATGTGCGCAAGACCTTTGCTTACCTTTCTGGGGCACTCATATACTCCTTCGTATGTGACCAGGAGGAGTTCTGAAGAGTCTGGCCTACAAATGGGAATTCCCACCGAAGTCAGATGAGCATGCCTAACACAACGCCCGAAGATAGATTTGCTCCTTTGATGCCTGTGCACAACTACATCATGCACGCGTGCGTATGTATATCTGTATACCATGCGTAGCTCGATCTGAACAGGTAGCAAGCATTGCGCCTGGAGAACCACGAATAGACATTTAACCGGCCGTCTAGAATAAGCACAGTTTCCCGCTCAGGGATTAGCAGCATGTGCTCTGCATAAATCAGATGGTACATCCGTGGCTCCCAAACTTGATACACTCTATACACTTTCCTCCAATCTCCGACAACCTCAGTCTTTGTTGATACCGACTTTGGGCCCAATACGTTCGCCTATTGCCTACTTTGAGCTTCGGATCCGAAAGGCGCACCTTCATGCGTGCGCCAGAGGCTTCGGGGTGTAAGGCAATTTAGGCTTACTGCTTAGGGTTATGATTTGGGGTTATGTATGGGAATATTACTTGGATGGTCAGGGGGACTTAGCAAGTAGGTTAAGAACCCCTATAACCCAAATAGTACGCCTCTGTATCCCCAGTATTAACCTACATACTGAGTCCTTTCTACCGTTCAAGTAGGCTTTTCTCACCTTCGCTTAGCAGTTGAAGAAGGGATTCACCCTAGAGTAGTCCATATGAACTATACTCTAAACTCCTCAATTTTTGTTTGGGCTATTGAGGGTTTTTCTAGGGTAGGGATGTCTGAATATTGCCAGTTCAGTATGAGATCTGCTTAAGGTCCCCTATATCGCCAATCTACAAAGAGTCTAGGGTTTAGGGTTCAGGCTGAAGGGTTTAGGGTTCTAACGCCATAGTATTGGTGAAGATTTCAGCCTCTACAGTACATTTACCAGGTGCTTGATACGATGCCAGTCTGGCTACTAGAAGTATATGCATGTTTTGTGCATATATGGAAATTCCAGAGCATGGGCTCCGTGTTGAGGTTTTTTATTATAAGGGTTGAATAGTATATCGAGGTCTATACTAGGGACCCCTAAATTAAACCTAAAGCCTACACCCCAGACCCACACGAACATAACGGATGACTTTGACACAGCGTCCGAGCTCTGGGCATCACATCAGACGGGCTGTTCTCGATAATGACCTGGAGAACCCCATAGGCCACCTTACGTAGAAAGAATATGGGGCATATGGAGATCTTATTATAATATGCCCAAAGCCGTATTCTATCTACTTCACGGGGACTATAAACCCGACCCTAAACTCTAAACCGTGTGCGATTAGGTCTTGCTCGGACGAGGGTCCTGTCCAGTCTGCCAATTCGGTAGGTTGAAAAACTAGACATTTGGTTGCATCTGTCTTTTGTCAAGATAAGAGCAAAATCCAGGGGGCCGACATCGTCTCTGAATGCAAAGGAGATGATAAAGATCTCTTTGTGGGTTGTATAAGTTTTAGCTGTTTTGGAAAACTCCCATGTAGGTCGAATAGTATATGGCGAGACACGCAGCTTGAATGTCTGGCCCAAAGGATCCATGTGGCTACATAGTAAATGCGTGGGCCCCAAAGTACTTATCAGAGAACCCGCTTGGGCCAGAAGTATATATAATACATACCTACATCCCCAAACCGTCCTAAACCCTAAACCCCTAGACCCTAAACCTACATGGACCCATTGCGTAAAACATGTGCCCAAAAATGAAGTTCGCGCTTCTATTTGAGACCATATGCACAGAGCGACTTGGGCGGAATGAGGAACACGTAAACCCTAAACCCTTAAACCCTAAACCCTAAAGCTATTTCCTGTCAAGGCGGATCTGCTTTTATAGTTATATAAGAAGTCCAATCCCACAAATGTGTGATGCTTCAATAAAGACATTCAGAACATGAATTACTTGGAGAGTCAAGGGGACTTAGCAAGTAGGTTGATAACCCCTATAACCCATATAGTAACCCTGATTTTCCCCGTTATGGACCTACTTACTAAGTCCCCCTGACCCTCCAAGTAGCCTCAACCTTGGGCCCTGAATCCCTCAACCTCAACCCTATAAAGATAAACTGCAATTCGTCAATAATCCCCCTTAAGTAGTCAGAATATGCGGCCTGTTGTTTCAGGGGAATTCCATATTCTAGGCACCTTAAGGGAACTATACGTTCTCCCACTCCTAAACCCTAAACTCTAAATCCCTAATCCCTAAATCCTAAATTCCATAACCCTAAACCCGAAATCCCAAAGCCTAAACCCAATGTAAGATGAATTAACTCTCGGGGGTCTTCATTCTCCGACTCTTATCCAGTAAGTCCCAAGTCTGCGACCTTTTGCAAGTCATCCTTCGACCGCATGGAAGCCTGTACGACGCGGTTTACTGTGCTTAGGGTTACGTAGAACCCAAACATAGGTAGAATCATAACCCACAACCCGTGAAAACAGCCCCACCCAAAGTCCATGATTCTACATGAGCTCTAGACTAAATGTGTAGTATATCCCTTATTACTATAGTCCCTCCCAACCTAAATTTAGTCCGTAGCTCCTTTAACCCTTATAATCCCTGTAGTTTCCATTTTATTTTCATTATCCCAATATAAACCCTAATATGACCCCACCCAATTGAACCCTGATTTAGAACCCTCTTTAACCCCTTATAACTTGCGGGGTTGGGGGTACGGGTTTAGCGTTGGCGTATGGGTTTGTGGCGTTTGGCATTTTGGGGTGGAGGGTTTCGAGTTGGAGTTGAGGCTTCCCTGCTTGGAGGGTCAGGGGGACTTAGTAAGTAGGTTAGGGTTTAGGGTTTAGGGGTTTTAGGGGTTATTAACCTACTTACTAAGTCCACCTGACCCTCCAAGTAACCCTAAACCCTTGACTTGACGTTTTCAGGTTTGGTGGCCGTTGACGCGTGAGGTGGCAGGGGAGGGTTTGGGAACAGCTGGCAGATGTACGTTTCTTACGCATACATGGGGGTTCCCAAAATGGAAGGGCTGGCAGATGTATGTCAGTATGTCTCTCACGCATAATTAGAGGGGTTCCCAGAATTACGGCCATTTTGAGGGGTTCCCATAATCCACTATTTAGGGAAATTCCCAGCGTGCCGGGTATAAGGTTTCGCACCTCAGCTCAAGCGAAATCTAGTCAGGACAACCTTGTTGTGGAAACGTTCGCTTCGGTTCCGCTCCCCATACAGCGTGCTTTTTCGCGTAGGTTGCCAACACAAGGAAAGTATGTTAGTTTGATCTACACGCATAGTGGTGACCATAAACCCTAAACTAACCCCAGCATAGGATAAACCGAGACAAGGTCGGTGTTTTCAACTTTGCAACAGGGAATAGCTTCGAAAGCACGAAGTGGATGAGTTAGGTGGACTCTCCACCCAGCAATAGTCACTATAAGGGATAATAAGTAGGGCTTAGAGCTTAGGGTTAACGATAAGGATTATTATTATGGCCCTCTTATACTCTTATTATACCCTTACAGGGTGGGGGTGGGGGGGGGTTCTGTTATGGGATGAGGTATACTGGACATGCAGACTTCCGGACAGAGAAATACTAAACTTGACAGCCTGAAACCAGAAGCCCCACAACCCAGAAAACACGTATACATTGTGACCTGTGTGTTACACATACACACACGCATGCACTGCTTTGTAAAACGAATATGGGATGCGCAGACATGTGTACATGTCTGTTATGAGAGATATACGGTATGCACCATCTTAGGATATCACACGATGTACATGCGCAAAAACAACTAGATGAGCCATAGTTGAAACTCCTAGTATCCCACTTAGTGGGCCCCCCTTATATTCCCCCATATAATCCCTTATAGAACCATCTTTACGGGGTTTAGACCTAATTAAGCCCTCAGCCCTATATGATCCCTTATATAAACCCCTTTAACGACCCCTAAACCCTAAACCCTATATAACCCCTTATGATAAAAGATTAAAATAAAAAAATAAAATAAAAAAAAGAAAAGAAAAAAAAAGAAAAAACCTTGAAGGAGTTTAGCGCAAGTACTTTCCCTCCCCCGGCTGCACCGTGCGACTTGCCTGCGATGCACCAGCCTCGGACACCTCGGACAGCTCGTCCGGCTCCTGGACATACGGGGTTTTCCCGGAAATGGGGGTACCTTTTGGGGGTCACATAATAAGATTATGGTATTTTGGGGTCTATATTTGGGGTCCCCCTATTCGGGGAAACTATCATACTTCCGAGTCTTGACTGTGTAAATCATCATCAGAAGTACCTAGTTCTTGGGGCTCGACGCAGTTACAGTTCTTTGTACAGAAAAACTGGTCTACGTTTTAACTACCCTGCACTTGGGGAGAGGCTAGTTTCCCAAAATCAATAGCACACATATCATTAATGGAGGGATCCGCGAGCCTTCAAACAAGTGTTGGACCCAGGCGTACATCCAGTTCCAAAAGGGAGCCCTAAACCCCAAACCCTCCCTACATACCCCGCGAAACCTCAACTTTAGCTGAAACCATGAGCCCGAAAGTACCAATCCCAAGACTCAGGGCGCAGAAATCTCGTATCTTTTCTGGGTTTGGGGTCTAGGTCAGGTGGACCCCCACCCTGTAATAGTGATATACTAGGAGTAGAGGAGGGCCCTGATGTAGTCCCTCATATTCCTTATAATCACTATTGCAGGGTGGGGGTCCATCTGAGGTCGGGTTTAAGGGTTTGGGGCTCGGTATTTATGGCTTCGACTTGGACAGCAGATGAGAATGTCTCGATCTAAAATTCCGCGCAAGGTCCGGATTTATGCGGCAAGCATGAGGGGCTTTCCCAAAACTAGGGTCCCTTTTTGGTGCTCTTCATGACAAGGAGGATAGTTTTGGGTATATATTGAGATCCCTTGTTTTAGGAAACCGGCATAAAACAGAGTCTAGGGTTCAGGGATATCACTTCAACAATAGAGAATCAAACGGAAAAGAACATGGAAATGAAATGGAAGCTACTACTACTACGGGTGCAGGGTTTAGGCATTAACCACATTTTTGAGGACCTCATTAAGTACAGGTGCTACGATGCGCTCAACGTTGCCTTACTGCTCGGCTACACTTGCTTGACGCACATCGTATCGAAACCATACACCCAAGAGCTTCAACCCCAAACACCAAACCCCAAAACCTGGACCCCAAGTCTCAAACCATAAGCCCTATATAAAACATAAACCCTAAGCCCTATGAACCCTTCACCAGGAAGTTTAACTGTCTACAGGTCCTTGTTGTGCTCAGATCCCAGCGTGTCTACCTCGCTACGCCTTGGAGGGAGCTTGCAGGGTTTAGGGTTCAGGGTTTAGGGTTTAGGGTTCAGGGTATGGGGTTCTCAGGGTGTTTAGAGGCTCTCCTATTACTACTCCCCCCACCCATGTCATGGGCTTGTTTAGGGTGTAGTTTAGGGTTTAGGAACTCCCCTAGACTGTCCCCTTTGGGCTCCGCCGTAATCAAAATCATATAAGGAGAAGTAGGGCTAATTGAGAATCAACCGGGAGCCTAACCACCTAAACCCTAAACCCTGTGGGTGTTATCATGACGGGACACTTTCTGATACTACCCTGGGTGGGCATATTGGAAACAGCTGTATTGTCTATAATGTAATTATAGGGAGATAGGCTACAGGTCAGGGGTTTAGAGTTTAAACCCTGAACCCTAAATCCTATATGGTGGTTTGAACTTGAATGCTGTCCTATCTCGGATACTACTACTCTCCGTGCTGGTCTGACTGCAACCCCAATTCTTCAGGGTCTTGAGAATGCAGGGCTTAAAGTTTAGGGAATGCTTTTCGCTACCACCCCTCCATGCCACCCAGAACTGAACTTTTTTGGGGGGAGGGGGTCTTCACAAGTATAGGTTAAAAGCTTTAGAAAAGGGATCCTACAAGAAAGTAGGCCCTACTGCTGCGGGCAACCCTCAACTCGCAAACCCTGAACCCTAAATCCCAAAACCCTACTTGGAGGGTCAGGGGGACCTAGTAAGTAGGTTAATAACCCCTATAACCCATATAGTAACCCTAATTGTCCCCATCATTGAGCTACTTATGTACCAAGTCCCCCTGCCCCTCCAAGTCTAAACCCAAAACCGTAAAAAACCCTAAACCCCAAACCCCTACACCCTAGACCTTAGGTGTGGATCTGGCAGACAAGGCAACGCCAGCTGAGGCAGCCGCGTAGAAGTCTGCCGTGGCCATTGAAGGGCTGTGTCCGGAACTCGTAGGATCTGCAAAAGTAGTGGGTTTATGGTTTAGGGTTTAGGTTTAAGAATGGAGGAATTTTACTTACCCCCACCCTTAAACAATACGAAGGATATGCCAAAGTAATCTACGTGGCACTTAAGACCCCAGTTAGGGTGGTCCCTTATAGGTGCCTATAAAAGGAGTATAAAGGAATCCCAGAGGGTTGAGGGTCTAAGGTCCAAGCTAAGTCCCACAGGGCAAAGTACTGGAGGGATTTTGGCTACCCCAACTCTTAAACACTACGAGCCTCTATAGCCATGTGATAGTTGTAGGGCATTATAGGGTCCTTATTCCACAGGTTTGGGTAGCTAAAGCCCCTCAATACCCTAAACCCTAAGCCCGAAACCCTTTACAAATTCGAATTCAGGCTTCAAGGTGTAGGTGTTCTGAGCTTTGCAAAATTGTGGGGTTCCGATATTTGGAGCTCCGCGCTTTAGGGTTTAGGGTTAGGCGTTTAGGGTTTAGGATCGCCAAGTGTGGGGGTATACATGCAAAGCGCCGCAGTATCTGAAGCTGCATTGGGGAGATTGCATGAAGGGTGGGGGAGATTTGGGGCAGCAGGGCTTCGCAAGGAATTGTTAGCTCTGTACTGGAGAATCTTTCGGACCTTACACCCAACTGATACCCTTGAAGCAGCAGCAAAAAAAGACCGAGCGGTTGTTGAAAGCAGTCCAATCTTAAGACATGTCATCTTGCTACCCAGTGAAGCCGGGAAGCAGACCAGTAATGAGGGCTCCTTATACGCGGACCTCGCATGCCCACGCTTTATCACATGTATAGTCCTACCCTAAAATCATCAACCTATGGTGCTTTCTCAAAATGGGTACATATCTCAAAATGCAGTAGTCCTTATTATAAGGACTCTCAGAAATGGACCTCTAATTTTGGGAAACCCCCGTATCTATGCACAGGTACAGCGCGGCCTCCGACACAAGCGAGGACCTAACTTTCGCCTCCTGAATTCAAGATGCAACCCAAGACCTGAGCCCCAAAACAGGTACTGCTTAAAGGCTTCCGAGCCAGGCGCCTAGTACGCAAACAAGAAGAAAAAAGCAGAGCCCCAAGGCCCCCCCCAACGCCAACCCCAAAAAAAACAGCCCTAAACCCTAAACCCTAATGCCTAAACCTTAGCCCGACACCTTAAACTCTAAGCCCTAAACCCTGAAATCCTAAACCTGCATCCGTTTTCTTGCTGTCCTCCTTCTTGTTTGGAAGTCCGGGCCCGTCTCCATCTGCAAAATGCCTAAGCGCAACCTCAGCTGAAGGTTTACAGTTTAGGGCCTTAGGCCTTAGAGTTTTAGGGTTGAGGGTTTAAGGTTCAGAAGCTCGGCTGTTAAGGCTCGGGATCAGAATTGGGGTGTAGCAGTAAAGGGCTTCTTCATAATAGCTTCGAACTCCGAAGATGTGCTTACATAGGCTGTTACTAGGGTGTATACAACTCTGGGAATCGTGGCACTATAGTATACTGGAATTATGCAAGATTTCTAGTATGCATTTTACGCACCCTTACATAATCCCAGTCTCCATTTCAATTCCCATGGTCTTTTCCATTTAAGTCTCTACTGGGCTTTGGGGGGTCCAAAATCTGAAACCTGGATTTGGGTTTAGGGTCTAGGGCGTTGGGTTTAGGGTATAGGTTAGGTGGACCCCCCGCCCAGTAATAGTGACTATAGGGGATAATAGGGATTATACTAGGGTCCTCTTATATTCCTATTATACCACTATTACAGGGTGGGGGGTCCTCCTAAGGTATAGGGTTTAGGGTTCAGGGTTTAGGTCATTGCCTTTTACCTTCACTCCCGACAAACTTGGAGTTCAAGGCCTCTGCCTGCAGTAGACATGGCGGGTACACTCTCACAATGGGTTTAGGGTTTAGGGTATCCCTAAACCATAAACCAAGAAATCTCAAAACTCTAAAACCTGAAACCACTCAAAAACCCAAATTCCTAAACCCTAAACCCGAACATCTGAAACTCTGAAGCTCCAAACCCTAGAACACACAATTCTGAAACGCTAAACCTAAACCCTACATGCAAGAGCTCCTACACCGACAATCTGAAACTAGTCAAGCTACCTGCAGACCGTCCATCGTGTCACTGGACTCTGGCTGGTCCTCCCGTATTGTAGCTTCTAGGGTTTATTGTTTGGGGTTTAGGTCTAGGGTCTTAGGGTTTAGGTTGTGGGGTTTTGGGGTTTTGGTTTTAGTGTTTTCAGAAAGGTTTGGCAACAAGGAAGAGATCCCAAGGGTCCTTGTGCCTCGTTAGCAGATAAGTTGAACGCAAACTGCCTGTATAGGAGCCCTTTTGGGTACAACATCCTTTCCCATTGAAATGCTTGGATTTTGCCTTGTTAAAGCCCCCGCTCAGGAAATCCCCAGATCGGCGACTAACAGTCGTGTGAAGAGGCAAAGGAAGACCCTGCAACCTCAGAGGGTTCTAGAGCAACACAGTTAGTGAAACATAGCATATGATCCACACATACTGAATATTCTCTCAACCGGGCACAAGGCAAGGTGGAAACTCCAGCCTACACCTGAAAACCCGGACCCTAACCCCAGCGCTTACCCAAATAGCATGATACGAAAAGGACCCATGATACTGCAGGGGTCTAGAAATATCATACTCCATATATATATATACATATCTTCTCATATGGTTATGAGGGGCGATGTTCCTAAGTATGCAGCCTTCTACACGGCCCCAACGCTTATTTCAGCATGTTGTCTTTTGGTGCATGGTCGGGCTACCCTGCCGAGTGAGAGGTTGCCAGCTGGAGAGGGAGGTCTTATGTTTAGAGTATAGGGGGTTTAGGGTTTAGGGTTTAAGGAGTCGATGACCCTAAACTCAAAACCCTAACTAAACCGCCGAGGTCCCCAGTAAGGGATTCTGTAGCGAACGCCCTGTGGGAGCCAGGACCACCCACCCTCTACGCGTGACCCCACCTTTCATCACAGGGTCGCCTTGGCAAACCCTTTAGGCGTGCTGAATTTGTACTGTAACCCAGCAAGGGCATGTCTCAATTCATCTGAACCCCCGAGATTTAGGCCTTAGGGTTCTAAGGCTTTTTACAAGGACACCCAACATTAAACCCTAAAATCACCAGACTGTACCCGAAACCCAACTAAACCCTAAACCCCAAACCCAACTAAACCATAAACCCTAAATCCCAAGCCCTAAACCCTGAATCCTAAACCCCAAACCCAAACCCTGAAGCACGGATGCCTCGTCTTGGCCATGTCGGCCTGCCGCAATGGTTTCAGAGTTTCGGTTGCTTAGGTTTAGGGGTTTAGGGTTATACAAAAGGTTCAGGGTTTAGGTTTGGGGTTCAGGGTGTATTTCAGAAAGCCAGGCTCAAAAATAATGTCTACATTGCGCCTAAAACATGGACAAACTAGTACCTACTTTGGGCTATTCGGATCCCTAGAGGCAGGCTTTAAAATTCGGCTTCAGGCCTTCGACCTACGAAGTGCTGACGAAAGCTTCCGAGGCTGAAGTCTTGGTTGGGTTATCCTGGAGGCCCTAAACCCTAAACTCTAAACCCTAAGCCCTATACCCTAAACTGCGTGAGTGAGGGAGTGGATCCCTGCAATAACCCTTCCTCTGTTCACCTACCCACTCCCTGTTAAGCACCAATCGGTTGACACGCAGTGCCCGCAAGATTCCAGTTGCTGAAGCCCTGAAAATTTCTGACACATACTAAAGTGTCAACCCCAATCCAATGCCTATTGAACCAGATTCTATGACCATGTAGAAACATGCTCTTAAGCCGTGTTTTCTAGGACGGAGATCGCAGGTGACGTGTCAGCGCGAGTACAAGATCGCTTTTTAGCAAAACAAGCTGCTCCTTAGTCTTGCTTGAAGTGACTGGAATGGAAAACCATATGGACAAACACATGGAACATGAGGTGAAAGCTAGAGTACGGGGATATATGGGGTTAAATGTGAAAGTGCTGGTTGGCCCAACTAAGCCTCAGCGAGTAGTAGCAGGAGGAACTTGCTCCACTTGTCTGCCAGAGCTCTTGAATTACAACAAGATTCTAGACCTATTGCATAGACGATATAGAGGTCTATGATTCCTCCCGTCTCCATTCCTGTTCATTGGTTGATCTGTCCGTTGCAATCAGTCCCTATGCCCGACCCTAAGCCCTAACCGCGTAAACATCCTGCCAAGCTTGTCCAGGACTTCTTTTGCACGGCGCCGTCGCAGAACGCGCATGAACATTAAAGCGATAGGGTGGTAAGCCGAGCAAGTAGAGTTTCGGGTTCAAGGTTCTCTGGAACCCCAGTTACCTACAGCTTGGAAGTAATGACCCCGTAATTAGCAGGTATAGGCCAACAAGCGGCTTTGGCTAAGGGGCTTTGGGTTTAGGATTGGCTGCGGAGGTTACAACCTTCAAAGGCGCACGGCAGAGTAGCTGGGGGCTTACCACCCAAGAGGGCGCGCAGGTCGTGGGATCGCCACCCCTCCACGTACTATGGGGAGCCAGTTGGATGGTCAGGGAGACTTAGTAGGTATGCTTGAGTACCCGTTATCCGTGTCGTTAACCTACTTGCTCAGCCCCAGCAACCATCCAAGTAGGGCCATGTAAGCAGATACATACGTTCCTTTGACCCTTGTTCATCCCTCGCTTAGTCTTCCTTGAGCAATATAGCCGCTTAGAACCCTCGCACCCCCCCATACAACAAAGGAGCCTGAACAATCAGCACAGTCCTCTTGAGTTTAGCGATTAAGGCTAAGAGTTCCATAAACTGCGACTACTGAAGGAATACTGGGTGCGAAATGATTCGGCAGCAGTTCTGCCGTCCTGGTACGCCCCTAGAGCCAAAGGAGCAGTCGCTAATCGTTCAGGCTGCCACACAATCCGCTGCCAAGTCGAGCGGCATCCTAAGGGCTGCGTATTCCCCAGGCCTCCTAAAGGATGCGACAACAATGCAGACCCCCCCAATATGAAGCCATTGCTACATTGAGGAAAAGAAGGGATTATTAGGAGGTTGTCATTTTAGTAGTTTCCATTTTCTTTTCCATTCTAAACTTAAGCCCTAAACCCTATATACCCTATAATACTAGGGGATTACTAGGGGGTTCAATTTCTTGGATCCTCTAGGGGTTCTGTGTCTGAGTTGTTGCACACTTCCTGTCCAAGGTCAAAAGAATGGGCCCCTAAAATGGGCCCTTAGCCCTTTCAGGGGGATTTTAGGGACCCTGTTGGATACATATAGGGTGCATGGTAGGTAGAAAAGGATCCCAGGGTTAAAGGACCCATACTAGCCGCCCATTGTTTAAACTTAGGTGTTGGGAGGTCACGAGCGTCATGTTGTAAGGCTTGAGTGCTAAAAAGGGCAGCATGCCAATATCTATGGAATTCATTTGGAGTCTCTCTCGCAGTAGCCCTATGTGCAGATACCGATCCTTGCATCGTACCTAATGATTCGGGGGCCGGTAGAAGACCCTCATCTTGTAAACACCCCTATGAATCCTATGAGTTTCTGGTAGGCGTCAGGTCGGAGCATTAGGATATGTAAGAATTAGTTATGATTTGGGTTTCCCTTAAAGAGGATATAGGGGGTCTGTAGGGGATATATTGGGATAGGGGAAAAAAGAAAATGGAAGTTACTATTTTATAGGGTTATATAGGGATTATAAAGGATTCACAGTTTAGGATAGTCATCACTAACCCTGATCAATACCTCACCGGGGATCACTCAGGGTTTGCCCTGGGACTTTGCAGCGGCAAAGATTGAACTCCCGACGTGCTGAGCTCCGTACTACATGGGCACAGGGCTTAACTCATCGTCTGGTAACACTAAACCCTAATCCTCCAAAAGCTAAACACCACAACCATCAACCCAAAACCCACAACCCTGAACCCTATATAACCCATTATAGTAGTTTCCATGTTTTTCTCCACTACGCCTATATAACCCAATGTAACCCCAAACCCTAAACCCACAACGAAACATCGGATCCGAGGAGCTTAGAGGACCTCCGAGCCTTAATGTTCCTCCATGAGGTCTTCGGGAGGTCTGAGGGAGTCCCTGCTTACGGGTACCCGCTAGGAACATGCAACTTCACACTCATATGGGATGGGATTTAGAGGCCTAGCTAATATGCAACACCTGCTTGGACCCTGGATGTCTTACATCTTTGTGGTTGAATCTACAATAATATCGGACAAATCCCCAAACTGGAAGGATCGCAGTCCAGGTGAGGAAGCATAGAAGACTTGTCTGGACCAGCGAGGGAATCCTGGTGATACAGCATTTCTAACAACTGCCCCGTGATAGAGACCCCTTCATAGATTGACCACTTTATGCGGGTTGCATACACAAGAGCATCCAATTATGGACCCCAAACCAATATAATGTAATCCTGATTGTAAGTACCCTCAAGAAGTGACCCCTAATTTCCGGAAACAGTGCTTGCTAAGAACCCCTTTGTTCCCAAGAACTTCACCAGGACAGACACTCTGCTTAAGCATCATGCGTAGTAGGCGGAGCTCTTGCGGGGCACTGTTACTGTACAGAGATGCCAAGGGGTGCGTGGAGGCTCCTGGATAATTGCACTCAGGGCTCTAAGTCCCCCACACAAGCTGTAACCAGTTATTTCGTATGGTGCCCTCATTGTGGCCCCTTTCTGGTTCCCCACTAGAATGCGGACCCTTACTATACAGGTTGCAGAAAGCTGGATCATAGTTGTGGTAACCAAGCATAAACATTGTATATATATATATATGTACGTACAGAAAGAAGGGAACCTTGTTCATAACCCCATTGCTTACAACTACGAATGGATGTACATGGACTGGATTAGAGGGATCTTGGGTTGCTCAAGGGCAGATGGGCTGACGGTTGGAAGAGCAGTTTGTGGTTTCAGGTGTTTAGGATTTGAGATTTGTTTTTCGTTGTGTTTATGGGACCTTTTCCCGTTTTGGGGTTTAGTAGTTCAGTTTTGGGTTTAGGTCATTCAAAGTTCCGCGCTTCGTGGTTGCAGCTTGGAGGGGCATGGAAAAGGGCAATGGGGATTAAATGTCAGGTAACCCTTGAGTTCAGCCCAGTAATGTTCCTGCAATTCATGGGGGTGCGCTAGTAAACTGGTCCTACTTGTGGGTTTGGGTTATTGGGAGAACGTATCCCAAGGCACCAGCTGTATCTCTGTTTCGTGTCTACATTCTACTTCGTTCATTGGTTTGCAAGCGCGAGCTTCCACTGAACCTCCCTGGCAACATATTCGCCCTAAAGATACTGCACTCCCTCAAACGGATACTCACAGCTTTGGCACGTGACCCTGTCACAGACCCCCCCCCCAATAACCCCCATATACTCCCTGACAGCATTCTCGTAGGCTTGCTTTGTACATCCATCTAGATCCTAAAATCCGAAACCCTACATAATCCCTCACAGTATTCTACTCCCCTACATGACACCCTAACAACCCCCATATAATCTCGCACATTATTCTAGGGGAGTCTTGTAACCCGAAGCCCTAAAGACCTAATCTTTATAGAATCTCCCACATTACCCACATTATTCTAGGGGAAATAATTTGCCCTAAACCCTAAACCGCCCTTTGCGATCTGGACTGGTCTTTGTGGAGCATGGCGCAGATTAGGACCATACTGCCAACAGTGACATCAGGCCTAGGCTGTTTAGGGTTTAGGGTTCAGGGTTTCGGGTTGAAGGGTTTAGGGTTCAGGGTTTTCGGGTTCAGGGTTTAGGGTTTCTACTTCTCGTTGTAAGGTTTCGAGAATTAAACGCATTGGCATGGGCCAAGTGGGCTTCGGACTTAGGCTTAAGGTAGGTACATGACTATATGTTTTGAAGTTCTCTATGATACATGGAGTTTTCAGGTTATAAGCCTATACAGAGTTGATAGGGTATATGTAGTTTGTAGGGCTACATGGGTTTTGTATAGGGTGCATATGGGGTTATACCAGGACTATATAGGGCTTGGGGATAAGTACCCCAATATCGAAGAATCAAAAGGAACTATTCCAAAATGTCTTGGATACTGAGATGATATGCCAATTTGGGGCCCTACGGGCTCGGTTGGTATATTACGAAATACTCGCAAGGGTTGTCTATGACGGTAGTTCTTAAAGCCTTTAAGATATGATCTGATTATCATTTGCCCCCTCTGAAGGACCATGGAAGTTGGGATCTGGGGGCGTGAGGAGTGGGGAGACCTTTAAATAAGAGTACTAATAGTACTAATAGTAAGAACAATAATAATGGTACTAATAGTAATATCAGTAAGAATAGCAACGACAGTAAACCCTAAACGGTGTTCGGAAATGAGGGGGGTTGGGTGGGATTTGTTTCTGGCACCCAGGGGGGATTCCGCTGCCACAGGTACCGAGACGCCCACCACTTCAACAGAGATGAGGCAGCTTTTCAACAGGTCTTACGGCCTTCGCGTGGGAAGCTGGCGATTTTGGGCGAGTTTGATAGTTGACCGTCAAATTGCCACGGATGTCTTGGGGTGATTCATGAATCCACGATGTTGTAGTTGCACCTCGAGACTGTGCTAAATTTGCAACGCCCAGTTGTTGACCAAGAGGTGCTCAACATGTCAACATTCTCTCTCTGTAATGGACACACCTTGAAAGCACTGCCGAAAGAAACCTCACAAGATCTCACAAGTAAGCCTACTAAACTCCCCATGCGGGTGAAGCCGGATGAGCCTGCCAACCTGCCGTTGGCATATTCTTTGGCCGTGGGTCACATATTGAGGCCAACAAGCTCAAATTGAAGGTGTTCCGAGAAAAAGGGGACCCATCTACGAACCGAAAACCCTAAACCCTAGACCCCCCAACCCCCCAAACCCCTAGACCCCCCCTAAACCCTAGACCCCCCAACCCCCCAAAAAACCCTACACCCTGCACCCTGAACTCTCCACCGAGTGGCAGAAGCACAGCAAGGACACCACGAAACTTCGTCTTCTCCACTGGTTATTGCCCGTGAGGAATGCTGGCATCAGCATGTCCTGGCTAGGTTTAGGGTTTAGGGTGCAGGGTCCTATGCTGTGTTGGAGGATTACAGAAGAATGGTGAGCTTTCTGTTGGGGGGGGGGGGAGGCGCGGTTTAGGATGAACACAAACGAGGGCCAAGACGCTCATTATTGTACGGGGTTCATGCTAAAGTATAACAGATTGCCACCTTGTTTGGGGAACTTCCAACACTTCTTGCGAACTATCAATGAGTCCCCAAGCAGGCTCCTAAGTTTTTCGGCTACTTCTGCGACTAAGTGGCCATGAGGGACCCTTGGAACTGGGCCCGGTTGTATACTTGGAGGGTCAGGGGGACTTAGCAAGTAGGTCAATAAGGGGGATAATTTGGGTTACTACATGAGCTGTCCCCCCGACCCTCCAAGTAGATATGTATGGAGAGGGGGGGGACATGCCATGCAGCGGCTGGATAAAAACAATTTCCTTGGAGACTGAAAGCACTGACAAGCCAGAGCCCCCTCGTGTGTTTCAGGACCGAGGGGTACGTGCATCAGCCAATACAGACATGCAACCAGCAGGAAGAGATGAATTAATACTATAATATAGTATAATATACTATAATATACCATACTATTCTATCATATACTATAATATACTATAATATATTATAATATACTATAATATACTATAATATATACATATATATATGAATTAATGTGACTCCCATCGCGGGACGGCCTTCCTGAGTCACGTCTACCTCATGCCTGCGTCCCTGCTCCCTCTTTAGAACTGGGTTTAGGGTTTAGCCATGTCTGTAAATAATATTAACATTGGGCCCCAAAGTCTATAAATATGACCTACTTTGGGGTATTTGGAGTCTTAGGGGAACCCCCTTTCATTATGGTCCTTGCAAGGGTGTGTATGACTGGGGGAACTAAAGGAGGAAGGCCTGCTAGTCCCAAAACCAAAACCCAAAACCCTGAACCCCAAAACTCCAAAACCCCTAAACCCCCAGAACCCTAAACCGCAAGGACTTCCAAAAAGCCGAGGGTCATACGTAGCAATGCACAATAGGCACCCAGAGGTAAAACACACGAGCGCGCCTGGTTTCTGCTTGCCCTCAACGGGGTAGGGTTTAGGGGTTTAGGG